>VVHJ01038253.1:46504-61106 GCA_015107715.1 Tylochromis polylepis
TACAGCAAAATTTTTTTTTTTTTTTTTTTTTTTTTTAAATTTCCATTGGGGGTTTACTGTTCGCATAATCCAAACCAAAATACTGCAGGGAAAACTAGCCTGCATTTACTAAAATAATTGCTGTTTCTAAAGCGTACAGTACAATAGCTGTAAAGATTATGCCAATCCTTCATGACTCAGTTACCTTTTCATAATGTAATCGCAAAGCCTATATGGATCTTAATAGTTTTGCAGGATTTAGAATACATGAGAGCCTACCATTTGGGAATGCATCCCTATGGTCCCAGGTTCAACAACTCTGTTGAGCTTGTGAGAAAAACAGGGATAGAGGTTGTTTCTTCTCATTGTCTGTGAACTGACTCCAGCTAAGATGGGAATCATGACTGTTCCTTTGATGAACATGTTTTAACTTTCCCCATCATTTTTTGCTCTGGCTTCTTTCAACATCTAAGTTTACATGAGCAGCAGTGCCCTCCATCCCCATCTATATCAAAGGCAATGCTTTCCGCAGCTCCTCTGCTCCATAATGCCATCGTCGATTCCCACCAATCCCAGTCCCCATTATGGGATATGCCTCCTCCCTGGCACAAAGTGAACCACACACAGTCAATTTTAACTTGGATGATGCAATTCTTGGGTAACGTGTGCCCAATTGCACAGCAGATTGCCTTATCTTCATAAATTTAACCCACAGAGCCATCTTTTGCTTTCTGTGTACATAAGCATGATAACATAGATGATAGAGCCTGATGTGTATAATATGCAGTCTGGACAGAATGACTTTACATCTTGCTCTAGAATTTAAATAATACATAAACTTAAGAGCAGGACTACCAGCTCACTAGAAGATCTGTAATGATAGCTTTGACTGGGATAAAGGTCTAGTTTATTCGTCACTGTAAATGGTTTTCCTGTCGCTAAAACTCATTCATAAGGGGTTGGTATATTGGCCATCTCCTACGGCTTTCTGCTGAGGTGAACATCGACTGCCCTCCACTATCAATCACTGCCTTCAAGAGTACCACCCAGAAGTCCACAACCAATTTATGGAAGCCTCACAACACATTTAACATACAGCTTATGCACGGTAGGACTATGTTTAAGTCTATGCTTGCAGTGAAATACTGTAATTTCAGAAAGTATATGAGATGCCCGTTTGTTCCAACATCTCACAGCAAAATGTAATGACTTCACACCCTGCTAACATCGTCACAGAATATTTCTTGCTGCAGCACTGTATGAGTCTTCTATGTAGTGTTATTGTTTCCTGCAGTCTGCCACACTATATATGCATTTTTCTTACTTTGGTGTCTGCTTACTCCCCCACCCTCTTAACCCCTCTTCCTCAATCAATCCCCTACAAAAGCCTGCCACAGGCAGCGATATCCGCCAACATCATCCCTCATGCTTTGCCATGTTCCCGCAAAGCCAAGGAAACAGCAGCATATACGGGAGCTGATCTGCAGGGAGAGCAAGAGGGAAATGGAGGGAGGGAAAGAGGAGTGGGATTGAATGGGGAAGCATTGAGTGGAAGGATGGGGAGGGGGTATTCTTTGGGAAGGGAGCCAATCCAATTATAAGCAGTGGTGCAGTCCTGGTTTCTTTGGCGACACAAAATTCACATTTCGGCGGTCTCTTCCTCCCTCCCCTAGTACCTTCTTGCTTCTTTTAAAGATGCCTATTCTTGCTACTCTGTTTTCCTATTTTTTGCTCATAGTGGCTCGCACTCACATCCTGTAATCGTGCATCCCTATGCACCACACCCCTCCCTTTCCCCATCTGTCTGTCTTTCTTGGATGCATGAAAGAGCTGAAGGTATAGCACTGCATCACCAGCGAAGCAACAAATCTTGTCACCCTAGCTGTGTCATGCTCAGATCTGCAGGAAGCCTCCAGCATCCTACTCCATGTAGGTGTCTCATGCAACTCTGTAGGAGCGCATCATCCCTCTGCAGAGGAAACTGTAGCTCATGCTCTTCAGGTCACCTTCCCCGTGACATGGCATGGCATGGCATGGCCGGCTGTGGGGGGTGGGGGGGGGCATTGAATAACACTCAGTGTAAACAATGCATACTTCAGACAGACTGATTATTATTAATTACTGATTATTCGTTACAAATGAAAGCAGCTCATTTTTTTAAGCTGCAGCAAATTGCCACAGGGGAATCCCAATTCCTTGTCATTCTCACAGCAGTCAGAGCTTGTGCACTGTTGATCATTTGCGTCCATGCAAATTATGATGTTTCACTGTCCAACAGCATATCTGCTTGCAAATTTCTGCACAGCAAAAGAGTGCATATATTCTCATGTGATCACAAGCAAATTAGGTTCAATTGAAGTCCTCCAAACTTACTTTGAGAGCAAGACCACACTAAAACACAATCTTTTAGATAGCAGTAAAAACAATGCAACTGACTGCTAGCTCTTTTTAATGTTCTGACCACTGGACCATGGTACCTTTTGTCTAGGTGCGCTTCTCATATCCTGGTTAATTCCTGCCCCACCTTAGCGTTACTGTGGTTACAGTCATGCCTCTGTGTGGAGTCAAAGTCACACAGATGCGCACAAGGCCATTTTGCATAGATTTTGAAACAGAGTAAGGACATAGCAGAGGGAAATGGGTGATTGTGAGTGGCAGTTACAGACAGGAGTGTGGAAGGAAACGGGCAAACACACACCATATGCAAGCAACAGCAACACAGTGAGGAAAACACTCCTCTGTCCTAAAAATTGAAAACGATGAAAGGTAAAAAAAAAAGTTGACATTATTTAAAAGCTCAAACCGGGGGTTAAGTCAAATGAATATTCTCTACACAACAGTCTGATTAGTAAATTGATTAAATAATGAAAAGATGAAGACCGAAATAACCCACAACAATGCCATTTATGTTCCACTCCTGACATTTGTGATCTCAGAATGACACGGAGACAGTCAGCCCAATGAGAGGAGAAGCAAGGTCAATAAATCTATCAATATCCTTCAACTAGCTGTCTAAATGCAGTCTGGACACAAGACAAAGACAACTATGATAGGCCTACCCGAAAACTCAAATTTCAACCAAAGCCATACATGCATATAGTATATCACAGAATATTACCAAACGGGTAACTACATTTAGCACCTGAGAATGGGGGACTGTGTATAGAAACACAATTGTTTAGTGGTTAGTACACTATTTATGTTTAAGTTAAAGCTGAGCGTCTGTACTTTAAACCCATATGCATTACATTGGTGTAACGTGTACTTATTTTGGTAAATAGCCAAAATAACTATTAAAAAATAATAAATGTCAATGTCCAACAAAAATTATATATATATATATATATATATATATATATATATATTCACTCACTCAGCTGTTTGGGGGAATGTCAGTGTCACACAACAGTGCAACAGCTCTTTGAAAACAATCAATAAATCATAGATGTGTCTGACTGACAATCAAACTCTCATCCCAGAACCCAGAGCAGCGCTTGACAGCACTTCTCCTCTGCACTATTTATTCCAGCTAATGAAAAGTTTCATCTCATGCCTGATTATACTTCTGAAGCTAATCTAGAGCCTGTAACGTAACCTACATAAGTGGCCAACATCATTGCTGGCATTTATATTTATGCATGTGGCATTGTGTGTTAATTACCACGCAGTCGTTTCCCAGCGTTTTACATGCGGTGCCAACCAACAGAAATTTAAAAAAAATAAAAAAAATTCCTTCCTGGATCCCCAGTCTCCGTTATATCTCTCTCTTTCATTCCTGAACTTTTTTCACTTCTTTGTACATTCTCTCATGTCCATGTAGTTTCACCCATCATCCTTTTAGAATTTGCCAACATGTGTGAATCCTTTCATTGATGCCATGATTATCATTCCTTATACTGCGATCATGACTCTTATTCTATCACTAATAAATTCAAGCACTGCAGGGAAAAAGTTGCCTGAAATGCATAGGAAGAATCAACAGTACTGAACAGCCCAGTCGCACTAGCTGTGAGTTGCATCGACGAGACTTGTAGACACATTTCTAGGGAGATGCACGTCAGGTTAAACCGTAAGTTACATTGTAATGCCTCAGAGGGATTTGCCATTACGGTGTCGCTGTGGTGTAGATTTCCCAGTGAAGTATAAATCCACAGTAACACCATGTTTCCTGTAGCTGGGGTGTGAAATCTATTATTATCAACTGGCCAGGAGCCCTTAACCCTCTGTAGCCTTTGTGTTCCCTCACCAAGACTAGGAATTTTAGTGCATGGGCTGGCTCTTTCCCTTGGCTCTCAGTGGGCCAAAGCAGAAAGGTGCCTATTAAAATTAATGGTTCAGTGCAGGATACTTAACAGTGCAACACTAGAGCTCACTTAACAAGGAACTGGTAATGACCACTACAGTGAACTAGCCGTTGCCATTACACCTCCCTGACACTTTGACAGCTGGGATTAAATATTAAGCAGCTATTTTCCTTGTGACCATCATCCATCTACACAGAAATAGGACCACTTCACAGTGTCAGTACCCCTGGACTATTGAATAGTATAACCCCCTGTGTATCACAGTAATAACACAAGCAGAAATCTTATACAAGAGACCTTTAACTGCTGGATGAGAAGAGGAAGGGAGTTGGTACTCACCTTCTTTAGGCGTCCACTCTTGGTACCCACAAAAGCTACACAGTAGCCATTGTAGACATAAGAGGTGACGGAAGTCATACGGTCCCGAGTCTCAGTGTAGAGAGTGTGGCCAGTCACTAGTTGAGAGCCGCCAAGTGGCTGGTTGATGTCCAGACCACAGAAGGAGTCATCAATGGGCACCGGCTAAAGACAGAAGAAGAAAAAAAATAAATAAATAAATAAATAAAAAGGTTATGAATTCCAAATTAATAACAAGACTGTTTAAAAAATGGTGACCATGATTATGAGGGTAATATGTGACATTAAGCACAGAATACCTTAAAATTAAACATACTGTAAGCACCTTCCCAAGATGTTGCCTGCGTGCGGGGCTTGCCGTCAGCTGTTACCCGTTTTGTTTTTGCTAGCTTTTTCTTCACCTTGAGGTAACTTTTGTTGTGATTTGGCCCTATATAAATAAAATTTAATTGAACTGAATTGAACTGAATTGAACTGTAGGAACAGGAAGTGGAAAAAAAAAATACACCAGAGAAAGACATAGACTTACACGATAAGCCAAGAGCAGTAAAGAGAGGTTGAGATACAGAGCATTATAAAAGAAGACAGCTCAGTAAGGACCAAAGATGAAGGTGACAGACTGAAACATGAGAGTGATGGCCAAAGTTGTGGAAATAGTGGCAGTGTCAGAGAGTGTTTGAGATGGCAAGGAGCAGATGAGAATGGTGAGCCTGAGGGAAAGAGGAAGGTCAGAGCGAGGAGGAAGTGCTCATGCGAGTCTCTTAACCAGACAAACGTTTTTCTTTTGGTTATACCAGAAAGATGTGTATCAGCTCCACCCGACTGAGCTCCACCTTGCTCTCACTGTGGCTCATTACCCTGGCCTATCATAACATCACAGCAGTAGCACATATTGCATGATAACAATGTGCATTAGCAAGCACAATGCGTGATAACTATGTGACACAGAAATAACCAAAGAAGCACTAATGAAAGGCATTCACCTGTTCACTAGAAAACAACTGGTATAGTAAATTCTCAGTGAATTTAAATTCAGCTCTTAAGGAAAATTTGGGCATGCTTATGTACCTTATGACAGCTGCTTAGAATGAAAACTTCTTGTTCTTTCAAGATGAAAATATAGGCAATGAGGAGGAGGTGAATAAGAAGTAAGACAGTGATCTGTCTGGTGTTGAATCAGGTCAGCTGACAGTCACCGAGTATCATTGGCCTCAATGTGCCATGCAGACTAAAGTGAAACGGCCAGGCAAGCATTACATGTGCATATCCCATAGTCCCTTGGTCACAAACTCTCTTATTCAAATTCTAAATATATATCCCCTTTTTACAGCCCCTACTCATTAGTTTTCTTACTGTCACATTTCTCATCTGTCTTCTTTCTATCCCTGTTTCTGTCTTTTTCACTGTCAGAATAAGCAGACTGTGTTGAGAGTGTGTGGAAGGCTGCTCTGTCTCTTGCACAGTGGCTGTACAACCTTTCTACATATATTTTCATGAACAGAGCAATAACGCTGAAGGGGAATAATCGCCTCCGCTTGTATCCTCACGCCCCTCACTTTGTGGCATTTCCTTTTATTCCCTTTGCCCAAAATAGCACAGAGTGCTATGGAGTACTACTGCGGTATTTAAAAAGAAAAGAAAAAAAATCTGGCGAGTTAACATTGTTCATGTGGTGATAATATCAAATGTACTATATGCAACTGTTCTAGGCTTCTCTTAAACATATGTTGATGATACAGACAGTATGAATCAGATGGGAAAGCTAGCAGCTATCTTGAGGAACAGCCGTGAGTTCCAGACATCGGCTTATCAATATATACTCTCTGAAAATCATGCAGCTATTCCACATATGGTCTGTTGGGCTCCTAACCATTTGGTTCTGATTATATCTAGATTGTTCAGATGATGTATGCTTAGTAGACTTGGCAGACAACTCAAATCCCTCTGGAGTCCATGTGGTTGAGCTTTCTTGTTCACCTACTTGCAGATTTTTTTTGGGTTTTTTTTGTTTCATTGTGTTTTTACTGCTGACTTATAATAAATCTCACAAGTAGTGGAGAAATGTAGTTTTCTATACCACTGTTTCAGGTGACAAATTACATGAGTTCTAAATTAAACATATGCGATTAATCCTTATTGAACATCTCACAACATGAAAAAAATATTCATTTTCTGCTGAGAAAATAGCTGCTACCCTGTTTAGATGTGACAGGATATCTGCTCTGAGTTTTTTTTCTCTCAGAGCATATCAAATTTATCAACTCTAGTCCCACTTTGCTTTCACAAGTGGTTAATTAGTTCTAAGGGCATGAGCAAAAAAGCAAGACAGGAGGATAGTGTGACACACGGACACGGACACACACACACACACACGGACACACAGTGTGATACAGAAAGAATCCCATCATGGCTCTACTCCATGGGATTGACTACAGAGATGGTGTGAATCTCCAGATGGCAGAAGGCTGGATGGCTGGGTGATAAATCTTTGATTGGCTGCTGTGTCTGAATCCCCTGGCTCAGCCTCAGTTCCATTCCCAGCCTCAGCCTTGGCCTGCATGTAACTGAACACTGTAAAATGTCTGCAAGAATGAGAGCTGGGGGTATAATTAAAGTTCTCTGCTTTGAGCTCGCTGGCTACCTGCTGTTTACAACAGACCAGAAGAGAGGTACTGAAGCTGCATGTGTAATTTACTCAGAAACCAAGCAAGGTACATTTAACAGTTAGCAAAAATACACTTGGGTTGGTCTAACCTTGAAGAACCTCATATTTTGATGGATGTCAAACACTCTAAAAATACCACACAGAGTCACACAGGAACATACTTAAGAAAAAAAAAAAAGACATGAAGCATACAGTATGCATACTTGAAAGCAGTCACACTATTTAAGTTGAAGATTTAACATCAAGCACACAATGTCAGCATGTGTGACATATCCGGGTGTTAAATGTATTTTGGACAGGTTATACGAGTTCCACATGCACTGACATCTGTCTTTATAATCCTCATTGTACTATGGATTTAGTAGCTGCTCACAACCACAAGGATATGGTCTTGAGGACTGCGTTTTGTATGTTCCTATGTCTGCGGCTAAATATACAAAGCTTGGTGTAGTGTAGTGCATTACTGGGAATAAATGCCTAAAGAATGAAGTGGGGGTGCAGCTTTGCAGATAAAAACTAGCAACTATAAACATACACAAACATGATTGGGCAATCTTCTGGGAAACTGGAAAAATATTCCAAATGGAGCTCCAACAGTTTAAAAGGCTCCCAGTGTCATCAGTTTATACCACTATTTCCCCTTCTTCTGCCAACTCTGCATCTTACAACATCTTATCCCGCCTCCTCAGCAGAGCTAATAAAGTCCAGCAGCTAGTTTGAGATAATGTCTCCCTCCTCCTGACAATCACCTCTGACACTGTGCTAATGGGGAATTTACTGATTTTAATAGCAGTGGTCAACCGAGTTCCCCCGGGGGATTAGCAACAAAAGAAGCTGATCAGTGCGGTTCTCATCATAGGGAAGGATAGGGATATCATTAAACCCCAAACTTCACATACTGCTTGTACACCCGGTATTAAAAGTGTCTCCTGTGCACACACAGATGTACAGCACACATGCACACTTAGCCAGTCATTAATTCTTAATATTTTTAAATTCCTATTTGCAATTAAAGAATGAAAGCACAGAGGACTGTGGCCTCCTGGGAACGAGCGGAACCTTAATTGTACGTGACAACATGTAACGGATACATGGCCTTGTATTATAGCATAATTGGGGATTTCAGAAGGAATAGTCTGCTGTGTGATCTACATTATGCCAACATCAGAAGCAGAGTAACTTGAGCGACACACCCCCCGCCACACAGACACTTTCTTTTTCACTCTAGAAGGGGAGAGTGTTTACTTGTGTTGTGCTCGAGGAGAATGTTACCACTTTGATGGTTGCCAAGAAAAATAAATCCTCTCTAATTTATGAATATCTCTTATTGAAATGTAGTTGAAAGTGGATATTTTCTGATATCAAAGCTACAAAACAATCTGAAATAATTGAGTGCAGTAGTCATTTGTAAAAGAGTATGCTATACAAGGCATTCAAAAGCATTTCTGGGTGATTGTTGCCATTTTTCCTTTTTTAAACAGCATACGCTCTCACAACTTGCTGTGTTTTTCAGGTTCATTGACAGGACTGAGTAATTTCCTCACTGTTTACCAGCATATTTCAGAAAGAATCTAAATGCAGATGTTGCTCAATTTATAAAAAATTCAGACCTTATTATATAAATGAATAACACTCGTTTGGTTTCCAGCTACTTAAAAACTCAAGAATTAAAAAGAAAAAGTATAAATAGCTTCATCCAAGCACAAATAATGTGCAAAACAGAAATGTGCAAATAATTATTGGCCAGTTTATCAGTGTCCCAATATTATTTCCCAATAACAAGAGTTGTGATCTTTTTACAGGTTAAGTTTTTCCAAATCCTCTTCCACATTGTTATCATATAGAAGAGGGTTATTTCAATTGTACTACCTTTCACACTCTGGATGATCTGGGTATCTGGATGGGTGCATGTACAACATGAAGGTGTTTTTAATAAGTGTGTGTCATCCATTTAGTATAACTCACCGCTTTGGTGCACTGCACATCCTTCCCAAGCAGCCAGTTAAGTTCCAGGTTTCCTTCTCCCTGGTAGCAGGACTGTAGGCGCTCCTTAATTCGTGCATTGATGTCACGAATGGTGAAGACGCAGAGTGCTGAGTCATCTGGTGGGCGATGGAACTGCTTCTGGCCCTTAGAGAAGATGGTGAAGAGCACATCATCGTGGGCACTGATATTGAGTGATGCAGCGAGAACGCGTCCTGGCTTGCCAAGGTAGGCAGCCTGCAGTAGCCGGTACTCAACACCGCTCTTCACACAGCCAATAGGCAGGGAAACATAGGAGTGGAACTTGGGGTCATCTTTGCAGAGGCGAACAATGCGAGAAGTGTAGAACAGATCACTGCCAGATCCACTTGATGACATGCTGTTTTCTGGTGTCTCAGGCTGAACAGTCAGGAAGTAAACAAAACTGCCGCTGGCAAAGCCATAAACATAGTAGATGTCAAAGTGAGAGACCAGTGCCAGTGTGTCTGATGGTATCTTTATGAGGGAGGACACAAAATCTGTGTGCAATTCATAGTCAAGCATAGCAGAGGATTCTGGGTCACGGGGCAACTTTCGACTAGAGATTGTAGGAAAGTAGTCCTGTTTGCCATCTACCGCTGTGCCAATAAACAGGGTCCCATCTTGTCCCTGTGAAGGCACAATGACCCCATACATAGTCCCAGTCTGGTTTACACTAGAGAGGTAGTGTTCTTTCTTGTGGGAAGGCTCCACTAAGATAAAGAGGTCATCCAATCTGAGGAGTTTACAGACTCCCTGGTACAGGCTGCCACAGGCCAGCAACCGGTTTTGGGAATAATCAATTAAGAGAAGCTTGTTGACATTGTTGGTTGAGACAAGGGGCTCAGAACATGGCTGGACGATCAGAGGAGGGTAGCACGCCTTGTTGTCATCCTCTGGGCCTGTATCATGGGAGACTAGAAGCGTCAGGTTGCCTGAGAGCTTGTACACACGGTTGACTGCTCCAATATACAAAGCGCCTGTGGTTTGGTGAACTGTCAGGTGGTTGAATACCCAGTCCCGACGTTCAGGGTGGAAACTAGTGAAAGTCTGCCCATTGGATAAGGCAGGTATTACTATGAGCCAGAAGCCTAGTAGAGCAGCTATTGGTCCCACTTTAGGGTTAAGTGATAAAGTTCTACGAAAGGCTTGCTGGCCCTCCATGTTTAACAGGCCTGGAAGGAAATTGCTAAGGGAGTTGAGAGAATGGATGTAATGAATATGTGAGGAGACCTTTGCCTTTGTGTTGCTGAAGGCTATCTTGCAGGTCAAGCTTCACAAGGTTTTTCACATGTTTCTGTAAAAGAAAACAAGAAACAAAACACAAAAGTTGTAAATTATTACAGGTGAGTCACATGTCACACGAAGAAGATGCATTTAACAAGTGTTTCAAAGAGAAAAGGAATAAAATGCTCAAATTTAATAAAGCAATGAGCTGTGGAGAATAGACAATTGGTGGAAACCATTATGGTGCACATTCCAAAGGACAGGGCAAGAATATGCAGGAAGGAGAGGCAGGTTACAGCAACGGAAATCAGCCTGACCTGACTCATGCTAGCACTGCTGCTGTCACACACTGAGTAAGAGGTTTCCAAGAACAGAAAAAAGGCCAACACAGACATTGCCCACAGAAAGCAAAGACCTGTAGCGGTGCCTCATTGTATTTTATGTCAATTAACATGAATGAGTCCCTTTCGACAGTATGTTTCCACCAGTCAGTCAAGCTGTGGTTTATATGCATCTCTCATTCTGTCGCTATGTTATGGGACTGACTAACAGTCTTTTTTTTTTTTTTTCCAAGAACAATGTGATGCTTCAGTGAAGCTGACCTTTTACACATATATTATATTCACTTATTTTATTATAAATGGTTTAGAATATTGTCATAGTTAGCATCTGAATTTCTGAGTTCTTGTCAATAATCTTTTGTGAGGATTTCAGTAGTTGAAACTTAGACCAGGTCAGATCTAGGCAGTTTATCCTTAAATCCAAGTGAATAACTGTGTCCAATTTGGGACAAAATTCCAAATACCTTTCCAAAGATATTTCATTCACAAATGGGATGGGCATAAAATCACAGTGACCTTGACTACTGACCACCAAGATCTAATCAGTTCATTCCTGAGTGCAAGTGAATATTTGGGGCAGATTTGAGGAATATTTCCTCCAGAAAATCCGTAGACATTAAACTATAGTGACCTTAATGTAATCTTTGACCAGCGACGTCTAATCACTGAGTCCAGATGATAGCCATACTATTAAATACATATAGAAATCACAGGGCTTAGTTGTACTTTTTGACGCAAGTACCTACCAAAAGGAAAACCTCAAATAAATCTTTAATATTAGTGACCATGCTGTTACCAAAAATGAGACTCAAACACAAACAAGTGTGATGCCAGAAACATTAGCACACAGCTTAACGTTATGTGCTTTGCTATCTTTAAAAACATAATTCTTTTCTTTTTATTTTTACACTGACCCCCTTCCTCACAATTTCTTTAAACACATCCCCTATCAGTTGCCCACTCTGATATACTATATTAGTCAAAATATATCAGGCTACAATTAATGCAACCATGCTCAGCCTGGGCTGTAAAGATCTCTCTCCATGTGCCATAAAACCAAGAGAGCTCCACGCAGTCTGTCCCCAGGAGTTAATTATCTCATCCACTGGAAAAGACGGCCTGGATCTCATTACTGGAACAAACTGAGAACAAATTGGAAGCCACTTGCACACACCCCTACTCTTGCTCTTTAAGGGGCTCGTTTTTATAGACTCGGAATCTATTAATTATTCTTTTAATGCAATTTATTTATTTATTCATTTTTTATAAATCAAGTTCCTCTCCTACTGATGTGATCAGATCACAGCTGATTCATTTAAAGGTGATTTTTGTGCTGCCTATAATTAATCCCTCCACTGTATTAGATATGTACAAAACATCCTCATACAAAGATTAACTAATAGAACATCTGATGTATGTATGTATGAGTGTGTCTCACTCCCCAAGTATTATCAGTGTACTCTATCAGAACCAAGTAGTGTGAGGGGCTAACAAGTGGAGAGAATGGCAGTGCATCCTAAAATCAAGTATGATTAGGCGTAGCGATCCAACAAGGGTAATTACTATGGCGCTGGAGGTGGTAAGCTGGGGAGTGACATGGGGACGCCAGGGGCTTGAATGTGTCAGAGACGGCCCTACGTCGTTTGTCACGCTCCAGATTTGCATTTCCAGCAGCGAGGGCACAGGGAATCAAGGGTGAAAGATGTGGCTTGAATAATCAGCAACTGCACCTTGAATTAACAAGCACTTGCAACTGAAAATGGGAAGGGAACATTGTATGGGAAGATACTGAATAGCCAGCTTATATTGTGACGTGTTCAAGGCAGGTTTGATTTGCTGGGGTAATTTAGGGTTCCCTCTGAACCGTGTCAGCCCTTTCATAGACCTCGATCCAAATCCATTAATGGCTATTTTAGGGTCCCTCCCTTCCCCTTGTGATCGAGTATACTACACAGCACCATCTTAAATATAGACCCTTAGGAAACATATTGATCTGTGTGTCCAGAAAAACGGATCCTAAAGCCCAGTCAAGCTGTTCTTGGTGTGCAGGCAGAGGTGTGGGAGGTGCGCTGTCCCAAAAGCACTTTATTAGCATGGTCATAAAAGTGCCAGTGACTCAAAAAAACAGCAAGGGTCAGACCCCCACCCTCACTTTCAGTTGCCTGCATGCTGCCATGCTCCTTTGTTTGAGTTTGTACATGGTAGATTTGCAAAGTGGATCCCTTTGGTGGCATAATCAGTTTCCTGCTGAGCTGGCTTTTCGCTCAAGCCCCAAAGCCTTTTTGCCCTTTAGATGTTATGCGTCACCTCCACGCTTTAATCGTATGTATATACAATGTTTTAAGGCCATCCATCTTTTCTTCTTCTGCTTTTTATTTTTCCTATGCTTCCTAAGTTGTCAGGAGTAGAATTATGCATCAGTCCCTTATGTTGTGGCAACAGCTGCAGATGCAAAGAAAAAGAGCGACTGAATGGCGTAAATAAAAACCTCCACAAAAAGGTTATCCCCTCATATTGCTTTCAATAACACAGGGAATGAAGTCTTTGTTAAAGCCGATTGCATGACCACCTCTTTGTTGCACTTGACATAGCACTCCACAGTAGTATGCAGCTGAAGACTTTAAAAGAATACGAACAAAACTGGATCCCCCAGTGTGCTCTTTAGTTCAAAGCCATATCGTTCTTTTGTTTGTGAGAAGTCAGACTTAAGGAAAAGAAAATTAACATATAAATGCAACCAGAAATTATTCATACTTAAACATAGTTAGCTATTGACCTGGAAAAAGAAGAGGGCATGACTATGTTGACACTGAGAAGAATTACAGGTAAACTAGAATACAGGCAGATTTGCAACTAGTAGTTCAGAATAAAATGTCAGACTTTCACTACATGAGAATCATTTTTGCCATTAATGCTGAGGCACGGATGACAATCGACTTTTTATTTTAACATAGGGTGAGGAGATGAAACAAAAAGTCCTGTTTCTGAAATAAATTCAGTGTGCAGATGTTTCACAATTGTAGCCGTGGCACTGATAGAATGATAGACTGGCATGATGACAAAGCTGTCAGCTTCAGGGTGTAACTTCATATAAGAATATAAAATGGAAAAAAAATATATAAGAAAACAAAATTCTTCATGGTCATTGTCAGTAGATTTCCATTTTAACACTCACACTCATGTGACAGTCTCTTTGGCAGACGTAGAAGGCAAAGAAAGAAGATCTTCATGTCAAGAGAGACGGAAGAGAACTCGCGTTCCTGCACAAACGCAAGCTGTGATCATGGCTTGGAGAAAAGACAGTTTTTTGCAAAACTTCCCATTCATAATGAATAGTCAGGCAGACAAAACACTGTGTTGGCACACTCAGCCAGGCTGCTTCAGAGTGCTTGTTAAACAAACTGGTCCCACTGGCTGCATGTGCTCTGTCACTGTGACTGGTTGTGGGTCTCTTGCTGAAATGCTGGTGATTTCCCCAGCCACTGGGCATGATGCTGTGACAGTGCCAACTGTGGTCAAAGGAGCTGGATTGTAGCACTTTAAAAAGATGCAAAAAAGCGACATAAGATACAGGACAGGGATAAAGAAGTGGCAAAATTCAAAACGAGAGCCAAGTAAACCATCCCTGATGGTTGTGAAGAAACAGCCTGAGGGTAGGCCAACTACTAGTGAAATTGCACAGGAGACAATGAAGTGGTCTTTGAAGCAGGAGCAGCCCTAAAGCTCTA
>VVHJ01038254.1:0-16765 GCA_015107715.1 Tylochromis polylepis
GTTGCACTGCATGAGGCAAATGGTGGTCACACCAGATACTGACCGGTTCTGAGTCCCCAGACCCCCAATAAAGCAAAAAACTGCACATTCCAGGGTGGCCTTTTATTGTGGGCAGTATAAGGTACACCTGTGCACTACTCATGATGTCAGATCAGCATCTTGATGTGGCACACCTGTGAGGTGGGATGGATTATCTTAGCAAAGCAGAAGTGCTCACTATCACACATTTAGACTGATTTGTGAACAATGTTTGAGAGAAATGGTAATATTGTGTATCTGGAATGAATTTTAGATCTTTAAGTCCATCTCATGGAAAATCGGAGCAGAAACAAAGGTGTTGCGTTTATATTTTTGTTGAGTGTATTTGGATGTTTTGTAGTGACCAGCTTACACAGATCTGAGATATGACCCAGTCCCATTAAAAACTATAAACTATACTATTGACAATCACACTGTTATTACAGTACTGTAAGTTGAAGTTAACTAGTCCATGCATTTATTATGTTTAAGCTGGAGAACTGTAGTTACTCTTCAGGATGTTTTCAGTTACTCTCTGAAAAGCCTCCAGTGGTCCCCAAACCCTGGAATAATAGTACTGATCACGTTTCTCCCATATTAGCTTGAGTGTCTGTAACATTCAGGGTAGAATGTTACAGATATTACTAGTCTAGTTTTATCATCAGGCTTAAAACTTTCCTTTTTGAAGAAGCCTATAGTTGGGACTGAGGACCCCAAAACATCCTTTAGTCATGTAACTGTAGTACTCATAATGCACTCTGTACCTGTCCTCTACTCTATGCTGTTTACCCTCCATAGATTTATGCCACTGCTGTAAGCCAGTAACTTTGTGTCCTCTCACTTTCATGCTATTTACCTTGCCGTCAGGGTTCCTGTATCGAATGATGTTGATTTTACATTTTAAACCCTGACCACAAGCTTTCAGGACAAACCCGTGTCACCTGGAGCACCTACCTGTTGCCATCTTCTCTAAGATGCAATTTATTTTCTGTCACGGCTTCACCTGGCCCACTGCTCAGGTAGCTGTGATGTCTCAGTGGAGGGAATCACCCTTGTGTTTTGAGGACACCTTTTCTTTACTGGAAGTCATTCTGGACACTATGATGTCCCTAACAATAGCACATTTTACATTGCACTGGAAGAGAAAAAAACAACAACATTTTCTTGTGCTGGTCTTCAGTCAAAATCCTCATGAGAAAACACTAAAAATATAGGAATTGTATTAACTGTGAGTTACTTCTACAATATTAGCTTTATTTGAACTTTTGACCTGTACTCTGACCTTGGATTTAACCTTCCCAGTAAGTGGAAATCTGCAGGGCTGCAAAGTACATGTAAAGCTACATTTTAAACTATTGCATAGACAGAAGCACCCTGATGCAACTGCTGTTGTGATTTGGCAGTATAAAAATAAAATTGAATTTAACTGAAGTTGCACCAGTGAAATACAAATAATCCTTGCATGTCTTCTACAAGTGCCTGACATTTTATATCATATTTGAATTCAGCACATCAAAATCAATAAGAAATTACACATTTCTATCTCCAAAGCAGGCAACTTCTGAAAACTGTTAATTGTAAGCTAAATTAAAAACTAAAGAAATCTACAAAAATGTCATTTCTGACTATGCAATAAGACATTTTGTCGCCCATTCCCAGTGTGTAAACCACCTGCATTTTGATAAGAAACATCTTGTAGTCCATTGTGTTTCAGATGGCCAATTTTTCTAAATTATTCATCCAATTGTGATAAAATTGGCCTTGTATAAATTGGACCTGTATCAAATATTAAATGAAATGGTCAATTTAATCTTGTAGTCCATTGTGTTTAGAAGCAAGGAGGTGTAGCAGGAGGGTTATTTCTCAGCTTCTCAGTCAGGGAAAGAAACAAATGCCCAAATCAAAGACGATTACAAGATGCAAATTATATTTATCAATTAATAAAAGCAGTAGAAGGCATAGGGATCCCGAGCTTGTAGTATTACTAAAACACTTCGAAAGAATTGTTAATTCAAGAAAGACAGAGGACAACTGACCTTGAAAAAGTAAAGCTATGCTGAAATTTAGTGGTATTAAACCTGCCTAACATTTACAACAAATGTAACTCTGAGCACTGCTGTAATGAATAGCAGTATTTCCACTGCTATCAGACTCATGCTCAATGGTGGATTTTACTACCAACATTAACACCACTATACTGGACTGTAGTAGCAAATATTGCCAATATTTTAAGCCATTTACCACATTCTAATCCTCAAATGTACAATAATGCTCATAATTTAGTGAGACTAAATGCAGCACTGCAATCACCTTAGCCAAGATCCAGTCAAGCCCTATTAATTTAGAACATTTTCCACAGGTACTGAACACATGAATGTGTAAGAGAACACGAAAATACTCATGTGTATTCTTCAAATAGTAACACAAACTAGATTATTTTGCAGGCCAAACCACTGGTTATGTTGTCACTAGTTTGATTGAAGTATTCTCCTTTGAAATGTCAAAACTGTTGCTCTTGAATGACAAAAAAAAAAAAGACTTCACATTTTTAACTAAGTGTCACAAATGTCTGAATGTCAGCTGGTTTACTCTGATGTGATCTCTGGGTAGTCTACAGAGGTATTTCTCTATGTCAGGGCCCTGGAGGAGGGAAAAGGTTAAAACAGGGCAGGAGTGGGCAGATGCAAAACAGGATTGACATTTGAGTGATTTTTTTCTAATATGTGTTAGGCCTGTTAGACTCTGTATGGAGTTGGTCTTCTATGATTTCATTTGTTAAAAGGAAGATTTAGCCATTCTGAATAAAATAAACAAACAAAAAATACACACTTCTTTCAGATACTGTGCTTCATAAATTCATAGACCTGTACTGTTTGCTGGACTAGCTAACCAAAATAGAAATATGGCAGAATCAAGTGGGAAGACGTGCGTCTAGTCTGGGGGAAAATGATTTAATACTACCTGACATGCAAATAGAAAAACATTGCCACCACAAGTACTGGTGAGGGAAAAGGAGAAAAAACAGGACTAATGTTACCCAACAATTAGAAAGAAACTGAACTAAGACCTGAGAGCGGTTGGGCATCATTGACCCAGATTCTTCAAGCTGGATACTGTTTTCCTTGATGGCAGCGTTGCACAGTGTCACAATATTTTAACCACCTTCATGAATCATCTCCTGGAAAGGTTTTCAGTATACTGGTACAGTTTCTTGCCTTTTTAATTCACTGGAGATGATTTATTTGTTTTGTGCCAAGGTAAGTAATACATACCACTCAACTAACTAAAGAAACTTAAACTGAAAAAAAGCAAAGACTTCAAACTTAAAAATAGTAAAGAACTTTTTAACATTCCTTAAGTGGAGTCGCAGAAATCGTCAAATGATGAGCTGAAATGGACTCTCATTAGGGCTAGCCAAAGGAAGAAAGACAGAGATGTGCTGCAGAGAAAAAGTTTATCAGGGTTAGATGCCTCAGTAATCACTAATTAACAGCATCTCAGATTAGAGCCCACATCAATGCTTCCCAGAGTTCAAGTAGCAGACACATCTCAACATCAATTGTTGGGAGGAGACTGCATATATCAGACCTTCACGATCGAACTGATGCAAAGAAACTGCTGCTGAAGGAGACTAAGATGAAAAAGAAAGCTGCTTGCGCCAAGAAACAGACATAATGGACATCAGACCAGTGGACCTCTGGCCTTTCATCTCATGAATCACGAGATTTTTGCTTCAGGACTTGCTGTATTTAGGTGAGATACAAAGAACGGCAACGGATGTCATATGATTGCTTAATTTTAGCTGTGATGGGTGGAAGAGAAGGTAGGATGCTTGGCTTGTCAGACTATTTGTTATCGATTCATTCAAAACAACACTTAACCAGCATGGGTGCCATCTTGCAATAGCATGCTAATAGGGCTAGCCTTGAATAAAGCACCAAATTACAACAACAGTTGTCTCAAGGAGCTTTATATTGTAACGTAAAGACCCGACAATAATAGAGGGAAAACCCCAACAGTCAAAAGTACCCCTACAAGCAGCTATCTGCTCTGCTAGTTTGAGACATTGAACTGGACTGAATTTTTACTGGAATGATCTGACAAACAATATTGATTTCTGTAACGTAGATTGCTACCATTAGCTCATAACTTAGAATCTGACCAAATATGGTCATTGCTGGCTTTAAAAGAACCAATATAAAGTCAGCCAAACCAATAATTGTGAGGATTTAAAATGCAGAGCTCGGAAAACAGATGTTGAGGTCATGATGGTTATGTCCATCTTTTATATACACTGTACAGGTCAGCCAAGATTAAGCTGAAGGAGACTTTACAGGCTCCTATAATATGTTTTGCTGTCAAGGAAGCAAAGGTTATGAAGTTGTGACCTCAGTGTTCACAAGGCCTGTTGTTACTGTGAAGTGACTCCACCACAAGCACAAATCATAGGGATTTGTTGGACACTGGATAATTTTGATCCAATTATATATCTACACCAGCCTTGGGAGAGAACGCCAAGGTTTCTTTGTAATGAAACAAGCTGTGTTTAATATAAATCACTACAAATGAGGCCACGTGGATGAACACATGGTTGTTGCGGGAGTCAGTCTGTTCTGTAAAGAATTGAACATATACATTTACATTACATGGAAATCTAAGCTGTCTACTCATTTCTTTGCAGGAGATCCCGTGAATGTTGCATGTGGAATCACATCAGTGAATTAAAAGCCCCCCGCCAGGATGCTGCCTGTTTTGTTTCAAGCTCTAAGTACTTGAGCTGGAAAAAGACGAATGAAGAGAGGCACGAGTCAGATGAAGTGAGACTCAAAGTTTGGGAGAAATAAGTCGGACAGAGGGGGAACAGTCTAAAGAAGATGCTGAGTGAGGATGCAGAGAAGAGGTGTGTTTGAAAAAGGTGGTTGAAGAGTTTGAAAGAGAGTAAAGGGTAACAAACAAGATTTCACAGTGCGTTCTCGCAGCGAGTGTGCTGTACTCAGCCCACCAGATTAACACCATTCATTTGCACTGCAGATTTCCACACTTCAGAGGCCGATTTGTTCAGGCACCCTGCTGGGTTGCACGGGGTTTGGCCAATCCATTCCTGCATATTTAAAACTGCGACTTCTTCCACTGCCTCGGTTGATATTCCCCGACTTAAAATTCCACAAATGTATTTTTTTTATAGGAGATATAAAATGGCTATTTACAGCCATGACCTTTCTCCCCCACTAGTCGTTGAAGATTGCGTGCTTTGGATGAGTCTAGTGATCTAGTGAGTCAGACACTGAGGACTCAGGCGTGTTTATATGGAGCTCACGCACAGCCATGAAAGCATGAACCACATGAGTTCACAGAGCATAGCAAAGACCAACCTTTTCTCATTTCTGCTGTAAAGAGCGGGGCAGCAACATGTTTGATTGTGAAGGAATGTTTGCTGTGTAGAAATATTTTTACCAGAGGAAAGAAAGTAATTGATTTTTTAATTTTTTATTATTAATTGACCCAGGACCCAGGATTCAGACCAGTGGCCAGAAGTGTAACATTTGTTGACTAAAATGTACAAACATTTGCATTCTTAGCAGATTTTTATAGCCACAGTAATAAAACAATGGATAAGTGAAGTTAATCATATTGATTGCTTTGGGTCCAGAAATTCAAGTGGATGTTACAGCTCTTCTCCGGGTGCCCAGTCACAGGGTAAAAATACTGGCAACTGCCAATGGTACCTTGCAGACTACTTCGTAGTGCTGTGCGATTTTGGTATCGATCCGATACCAAGTAAATACAGGGCCAGTACTGCCAATGCCAATACTGATACCGATACTTTTAACCTATATAGCAGCTTATGTTGGGGAGAGCAGTGTGTCATGACTTAAGAGATGGCTCATCATCAATTTGCAAATAATGACTGCTAACTCAGTCTGATTTTTACTTTCCATAATACTTGGTTAACACAACAAAACACACCTTCAAGCTTTTCATGTGTTTTGAAACTAGGTTTTTTTTGAGACCTGGATGTAAATGTGCCTCTGTGTCTCTAAAGGTCTTTCGGTCAGCTTCTGTTGTTTCACATTTTTCATAGTGCATGTTTGAGGTGTATTTTTTAATTTCCCCCAAAATTATTAATTTAATACAATTCAGTGGGCTACATACTGAACTTATGGGGATAGAAACAAAGTATCGATCTGAAAACCAATACCGATGGTATCGATACTATCAATATTTGGATCGATCTTCCCACCTCTAACTCCTGGTAGATTGATGGTATTAGTTTCAAAATGCTACATCACCTCATTCTTAAGTTATTGCTTCCACAAGATTTTCAGAAAATTAACTTTAGCCTTGAGGTCAAGGTCACTGAGATTCGGACTCTTTGAGATTTTTGGTAGATGCGCCTATGGTATCAATTTGAAGCTCCTTCGTCACCTTGTTCTTGAGTTATCATATTCACAAATTTAGATGTCTACACCGCCCACCTGGCAGGGTGACAACAATACCCCATCACACTTTTATGGCTGAGGGGTTAAAACTGCTAAGGAATGGCTTGATAAACATGAAAAAGAGCCACTGACGTGCCCTCCAGACTCTCCAGACCCCAATCTGATGCATCACCAGAATAATCCCATTGCCCTAACCCTGCACCCAGTTGGACCAATTAGGACCCTCTGCAGGTGCAAAAAACGGGTCTGTTAGCATTATTATCGGTGACAGTAAATTCAAGATAATCTCTGGTAATGTTCAAACTTTAAACAATGATGACCAACTAAAATCTAGCTGTACCAAACTAATCAGTTTACAATTGTAAAAGTTCTCGGTATTTACATTATTGTGCAAAAGTTTTGAGCCAACCCCTCATTCCTTTATACTTTGCAAGAAAAATGCGAATGCAAACATACATTTAAAAGGAAGTATATAAGGTACAAATAGAGTTTGTAAACTATTTGGCTATGACAACTTTTATTCTTTGACACAGTCTGAACTCTCTTTGGTAAGGTTTCTCGTACTTTCTTTAAGTAGTCTTCAGGCATAGTTGTACAGGCTTCTTGAAGGACAGCTTATCGCTGGATATTTCCTGCCTTTAGTTCTGTACTCTGTCAAGATGACCCTGCACTGTTTCAATAATGTTGAGGACCGAGCTCTGGGGAGTTTTTCTTTTTATCCAGGTACATTTTTACTGCTTTGGCAGTGCGATGAAGATCACTTTCACACTGAAAAATGAAGCTGTTGCCAATCAGATATTTTGCCGATGGTATTACATGATGGATCAAGATTTGACAGTACTTTTCTGTGTTTATAACTTGATCACTTTTGACCGCTGGCTAAAACCATGAAAGAGCCTGCACCATATTTTCAGATTGCTGTAGAAACTCACTCTTGTAACACCCTCATGACCTACTCCGTACATATTGAAGATGATTTTGACCAAAATGTCAAATTTGGAATCGTCACTCTGTAAGACCCGTTGATTTTCAGATCACTTGTGTAATCTGGCATACCGTTGCCTTTTCTATCCATTTCCTTCATTAAGAATGGCTTCTTGACAGCTACCCTTCAGATCGTTTCCACGAACTACAGTACCTACACTGGTTTTCTTGTCATCATCCTGCAGCAGAATACTTGCTTAAGCAGAATGACATTTACTTTTACTTTGAGTTATTTTCTATCACTTAACCTTTCGCCGAATCTGGCTCTAATTGCGGGAGCGTTTTCTCAGCGCGGACATTAGAGTGAGCACAGCCGTTCTTCTGCCTCACTGAGAAGGGCTTAGGAGTCGAACATAACAGCAGCTTGACCCTCCGCTTGCTGCATGCACGTCTGCTTCTCTCGTGGCTCCTTTTCCCCGCTGGGTAGCCGGCTCCCCGCCGAGGCCCAAGTCTCACCAATGAAATTGAAATGAGGTATTAAACTCTATTCCGGCCTTGAACTCTCTCTTTCTAAAATAAACCCACTTTTCATGCTCTCACTCTTTTGGTTGCATTCGTGCTCCTGGCAGGTAGGGCTCATGCTGAGGTACAAGCTTTTGAGCACAATACCTGCGGTTTAATGTGCCCATTTGATTCACACTATAGGGGAAGTGGTATAGGAACACCCCCCCGTATTTGAAGAAATAAAGGCTAAAAGATGTAATAACAGTTGCCATGACAATTGAGTCCTGCTTGCACTTAATTCTTGAGTCCATTATATCAGAGATTGGCAGTAATATAGTGTTAGACAGAAGTGGAAATGTCAGGATCCAGAAAAAGAAAATGTCATGTACATGTGTTAGCCTGGTGTTTGCCGAAGTCTTGTTGCTGTCAGAACGAGGTTGGTGCCGGACACAGGTACTGTCTGAAAATATTAAGCCTCTGCCAGTTGTTTCTCTTTGTAGCAACAGCGCGTGGGTTGCGCAAGAACATACAAGATGTCTGTGTGTCTGCTTTGGTGTTTCATTCTTGTAGCGACAAGAATCTTTTTCCTATCACTTTTCAGCAAAATGTGTGCACTGTACGTCGACTAGAAAGAAAAAAAAAACAGGCTGGCCAATCAAAATACACCTCGCCATTGGGCTTAACATGCAGAAAACCTTAATTAGGAGAATAAACCAACCATCCATTAACAGAGTCTCCCTGGTGCTTGAATTAAAGCAGAAGGGCACTTGAGGACACGTAGACCAGCTTTTGTTTGCACAGTAGACATTTAGCCAGTGGTGCTAGTCAGTAAATAATACTTTGATTTGCACAGTCATATGAGGAGGAGGCTGTTGCTTCCACATTATTACAGCAAAGGCTGAGTACTCCCACACTTTTTTTCCCTCCTTTGTTCCACAAATGGTGACCCCTTTCACGACTTGTTAGCTTGACTGCCAGCTATGTTTCATATTCAGTTTCACTGGACTAAATAAATAAATAGCGTGCACAGTTTATCAGAGCGCCTCAAAACAGAGACTCCTGTTATTTTTACGAGTATGGAAACCATTTTTCTCCCCTCAAACGGAGGGAGCATTCCATTTGTTTGCTTGTCTGACTGTTTGTTAGCAGCCTAGCATCCACAGTTTTCAAGATATCATTTTTAAATTTCGTGTGATGGTAGAAACCAATAACAGCTCGAGGTGATTTCATTTTGGTAAAAATCAGGTCAAGGTCATGCCTTGACCTGAAAATCACCCACAGTTTTTATGGATCGTCCTTAAACTTCACAACAATATAGCAGCGCTTGGGGGACATGCGTGCCTAGGTTGGCAAAGCATTTGGCCTTGAGGTTCACTGTTAGCGCCTAAGGTCAAAGTTGACCTTAAAATTTTTTTCAAGAAACCATATCAAGTAATATATTATATGACAGGGCATGGAAAGAGGAAACAACTTACTTGACAACAAAATCAAAATAATGGCAGAAGCAAAATCACACACTGCATGAATACATCTTAAAATCTCAAATTTTTGCATCTTATAGAAGCCAAAGATTTGAGCTAATTCTGCTCTAATCATATGGGTATAGATAATAAAATACACATATTTAGCATGGTCATAGGTCAAAGGTTAGACAGCAGTCTTTTGTTATAAAAGCAGGCTCAGCATGTTGTAATAAAAGCATCATAAAATGTCAAAGTTTTATATATATAGTATAGCTCTTGTCCTTCTGGGGGAGCTGAGCTCTCAGAGTGTTCTTGTAATACCTGTAACTACAAACCAATGAATGTATTACTGCCATAAAAGTACCCATCCACCTGTCTCTGTCCCTAATTGGCTGTGTCAGCTGTTTCCACCCTCTTTGGGTTTTTCCTCATTTCTCAGTTTTGTGCCTCCTCCTCTCATTTGGACCCTGTCCTCCTGCCTGTGACCCGGAAATAAATCTCCACACACCATATTAAAGGATGTCTCAGTTCCCAAAATACAGGACAGGGGATCAATAATGCACAGATATCCTTTGTGGAGGCATGACAAGCATGAGTACGACAAATCATGTCGGGGGGAGGTAAGAAATGACATCCTCTCACACATTCCTACATCCTGAATTTATTTAAAAAATGACTTATGTATTAAAGCTGTCATGAACACTGCTATACATATGTGGCATCTGGGATTGTAAAATATAGCAGTAGGCTGTGCCACAAGTCATAATTAACTGACAGCTCTTTAAAACGATGGCTCTAAAGAAAGGATGTCTCATTTTTGTTAAAATTCCTCTTCATTATTCCTAGCGTCTCTTCCTCACTGCCTCTCCCTGCTTCTCTGGTGGGCGAAATGAGAAAGGAGCCTTGTGTTTCTTGGGTTTTCCCCACTCTTTGTTTGCTCCCTGTTTGTCTGGGTGTGGCGTACTGCTCCAACACCTGCTGCTGGCTGTCTTTCTGCAACCTCAGATGCAAGTTACTTGTTGCTCTTTGAGTTGAGTAAGTACCAGCAGCTTAACTGGAGCTATAGCTCCATCTCCAAAGACAAAGAGATGTGTGCTTTTTTTTGCACATGGCACAATGTAAGTAGAAGAGATACTTTTCGCCTCCTGGGATTTATGATTCAGCGGGGAAATTCATGCCGTAAGTTCTTCATTACCAACGTTATTATAGTTCTGTAATTTCTACATTTTCTTTTTTTTTGAATTTGTATTTTAATGTTGCAATTGGCCGCTAGGAAAGCTGCAGCCATTAAGTACCTGCAGAGGGTCAGGCAAGTCCTGAGGAGTCAGCTGAATGGTAAGAACAAGATCCGGGCTATCAACACCTACGCCCTGCCCGTGATCAGGTACCCTGCTGGCCAAAGGAGGAGATAGAAGCCACTGACATCAAGACAAGGAAGCTCCTGACCATGCATGGAGGGTTTCACCCCAAGTCCAGGCAGTGCAGGCTGTGTAAAGATGCCCCTGAGACAATCCAGCACATAACAGTGGCTGGCATAGTATACAGAAACATCTGTGCCGAGTATGGCCTGGAAGTCCCAAGGTCAAAATAGGAGACACCTCCTAGGGTGGTGGAGAATGCCCAGGCTAAGATCCTGTGGGACTTCCAGATACAGACGGACAAAATGGTGGTGGCTAACCAACCGGATATAGTGGTGGTGGACAAGCAGAAGAAGACAGCTGTAGTGATTGACATAGTGATACCGAATGACAGCAACATCAGGAAGTCCTAGGAACAGCTAAGATACTGCGCAGAACCCTCAAGCTCCCAGGCCTCTAGTAGAGGACCCGAGCTTGAAGGATAGACCGCCCACAGGGGGTCGAGCAGGGAATTTATTTATATATTTACTGCAGTGTCTAAGAGCTCTGTCACTATTTTACATATCATTATTCAGAAATGTAATATTCATTTAACAAAACACCTGGGACAATGAAACAGAAATGATGGAAACAGTTAAATCGTAACCAAAGCAGTTACGGTTAACTCTTAATGTAAACATATTCTAATCGCCATCTCATATTCTAGAATAGCTTTGCTTGATTCAGATTTCAATAAGCTCCTCCCCTTTATTTTACACTGGGCCTCGGTCTTACACACTCACAGCCACTTTATTAGGTATATTTGTTCAGCTGCTCATTATTGTATCAACGGTTCAGGCTGGTGATGGTCCTGTAATAGCACACTTTGGGCTCTTTAGTACCAGCTGAGCATCATTTAAATGCCACAGTCCATTTGAGAATTTCTGCTAACCACGTCCATCCCTTAACCTCAGTGTGGCCATCTTCTGATGGCTGCTTCCATGTCAAAAAGCTCAAATCATCTCAAACTGGTTCCATGAACGTGACAGTGAGTTCACTGTACTCTAATGGTCTCCACAGTCACCAGATCTCAAGCCGGTCAAGCACCTTTGGGATGTGGTGGAGCAGGGGAGTTACATAATGGCTGTGCAGCCGACAAATCTGCATGCAAACACTGTGTGATGCTGTTATGTCAGCATGAAACAAAATGATTGAGGAATGTTTGCAAGA
The DNA here is from genome assembly GCA_015107715.1 of Tylochromis polylepis. Taxonomy (NCBI): domain Eukaryota; kingdom Metazoa; phylum Chordata; class Actinopteri; order Cichliformes; family Cichlidae; genus Tylochromis; species Tylochromis polylepis. Next base: position 11,917 of record VVHJ01038254.1, read on the forward strand.
CTAGATGAATCTATCTCATTAGGAATTAAGGCAGCTCTAAAGGCAAAAGTACTACTAATGAGTGCCTAATAAAGTGGCCAGTGAATGTATGTGACAGGAAACCTTAAAGGCCTATTGTTGCCCATACAAACAAAAATATGTAAAATGCTCTCACCACTGGATAACTGTATATAGAGGAAGAAGGAGTCAAAGAATATGCTCAGTGCTGATTTACAGTTTTCCAAATGATATCTATGTGACCAACAGCAGTGGCAGATCGGGGTGTGGGTGCTGCGTGGAGGGGCGGGTTATTGTGTGCAGACATTCTCATCCATCCATTTACTTTCATGAGGAGAAAAGTGCCTTGTCAGGAGCTTTCTTGGACTTTGGACCATTACCCCTGGGAGCAGAAGGGCTAGAACACCTGTGAACACACCCTGCTCTTTCATAAAAATGAACTGGCCTAACCTAAAAGAGCCTGCAAACATTATTCACTATTTGCATGTACTTAACATTTACACAGAGTCAGCTTCAAACGTTCTGACCCTCAATCAAACAACAGGTATGGCTGCATTTTGGGAAGTTTACGCTCAACATTTTTGTCTACGAACATAGCACAGCTTTATGATTTGATTGTGTATTACAACTGGCATATTTCATCATCTTTGGAATAAAAACTGGCTAATCCAGCACTAGCATCAGCTTTGGTGTCTGTAGCAGCTATAACCAGACCAATCACTAATTAGAATGATTCATTACTCCTCAGGCCATGAGACCTCTTCACGTTTTTTCTCAAAAGGTCTGAAATCACATAAATATGTGCAGGTGCTTACAGCTGTCATCATTTAAGTATCAAATAATAATAAAATAGCAGTTAAAAGGATTTAATTTGATGTAAATGCTCATGTTTTACATGTATTTATAATTAATTAAGGTTAATAAGCCTAGCAGGTGGAGTGCACTCAGTGCATTGTGACTGATTTAGTTAATCTCGTGATAACAGGCAAAATGGTAGCAATCACAGCTATTTTCATCTTAATATAGCATCCTGGTTTTTGAACAACTGGGTGCTTACAGGACTGTGCAAAAGTCTTTATTTGCCCCCTATTTCTTTATATTTTGTTTCCAAGGAGGTAAACGTTCTTGTAATTTTTTTTTAAAGTGGTCTGAATGTTTTCAGAGGAATATTTTTTGTTGTTGTTGTTAGCCACTAACTTATGAATCATGCAAGCATAAAAAGCAAAGCTCAAGGAAATGTACAAGTGTTTTTCCGACACAGAACAGACAGCTTAGCAAAGAACTAATTGTATTTTTAGACACTTTGTTTCCAGGAGCCTGTTACTAAAGTGCAGAATTTGTTAAAAATCTGAAAAATTGCAACGGTAACACAGTTGGACAAATATAAAATAGTGTAATTACACCAACATGATGATTCTCAAAGAGCTATTAGCTGAAAACTTGGAATATCTCAGCATGGTGTGCAATGTGCCCTTAAGAAAACTGGACAAAAGACGAAGTGGCAAGCCTAAAACACTATGTTCAGAAGATGACCAGTATCTGAACGTTATGTCCTGGGTTCGCTCGTTGGGCTGCGCAGGTGACCCATATACTGTCTTTACCTTACCATATAAAACACCTTAAGGTGCCTGCTGTTGTGATTTGAAGTTATATAAATAAAATTCACTTCAATTCAACTGAATTAATGTTGATGCAGAAGCCTGGTTTAAATTTGCCCCAAGGCTTTCTCCTCCTGGTCTTTCTCCCAGCTTTTCCGTCTTCTCTCCAATAAAAGCTAAAAAACAAAGAAGAGCTTTGAATGTCCCTCAAGAAGTGTGGAGAACTGTTCCTGAAGACTGAAAGAAAGCTGCCTAAGAGAGTTCCGGCTGTGCTGGAGAATAAGGTGTTCCTACCAAATACTGACTTTCAAGTATGTTAGAATTGTACAAACTCTGTTTTTGCCTGATGAACTGTATATCCATGTATGTGTGCACGTTTCAATAAATCGCTGTACCTATTTCCCAGTTTCTTAGAAAAATATAAACAAATGATGGGTGCCAAAGACTGTTCCACAGTATTGTACTTTGTTCATAATCTAAGACATAGTGTCCTCAAATTAAAGTCTGCACTCTGCCATCAGAGTCATCTTTTGAGGACACAGATCTCCTCTGTACTATTTTTAAAGCTCCGCACGTGAGAAGCAGAAGCCCGTCATTTTAGTGTACATAATAATTTACTTGTGCGAGTGTGAGTTACTTGTGTAGAAATGTGTGTAATACATGTGTGTGCGTACCTTGGCGTCGCTGTGGTAAACAAAGATGTTCCTTGTGCTGTTGTCTTTCAGGTAGGTGATCTGCAGTCCGCAGGGGTTGCCAATCTTAGCAGGCTGGAAGGTGGCATTGAGGGTTTCTATTTTCATTATTGCCTTGGGATCTCTGGCCTTGACAGGAGCAGGGGTAAACAATGAATTGTAAAAGTCTCATATTCCTCAGCATGGCTGCTGTGCACCAAAGAGAAATTCTGCTATTGGCTGTATCGTGTTTCTTACATCCTGCTTGTTGAAGTATTTCAGCGCTCCCTCCCTCTCTGACAGGACGAACTTTCTGCTGAGAAACTGACCGTTGTCTCGTCCTCGTTTCCATAGAAACCCCTCTCGGTATCCTGGGTAGAAAGTAAAAAAAAAGAAAGAAATGTGTGTGTGTGTGTGTGTGTAGTAGTAGGGGAGCTGGTACCATAAAGCCTTTATAGGAGACAGGAGATCAAACAGAGGAGACGTTTACAACAGTGATGGGGAGATGTTGTAACTGGTTGGTGTCAGATGATACTTCAGTTAAGCTGAAATCAAAGATCGTTTGAAATCACATTTATGCGAGCAGCGTGGAAAAGGAGACGGCATGCAAGAGTGAGAAAACAGCAGAGCGGGAAGAAACAAACAGGGGAGTGGAAAAAAGCAGACTGAGTCAGCGGAGATGGTTTTTATTATTTCTGTACATAGAACATGCTTTCCCATGTTTATGACATGCCACACCATTTGTATCCTGTTATGTCTTCTTCCTCTCCTTTGGTCTATTTCAGTAAACCTCTCTGACTCATGCTGCCTCTTTTTCTTGCTTTTATCTTCTATTTCTATCCAGCTCTGAAGTTTTTTTTTTGTCAGGATCTATTTTTGAGACTTAAAATTATAGGAAGTGTAACCGGGTAGTCCTCCAAAGAAGTGACTAATTTACATTGAAGATGAAACTGAAATCCCTACACTGGGAAGGACAAAAAAGGAGAGGGGGTTAAGCTAAATAAAGTTTGGAAATTTCAATGAAATTAGAAGTCGTCAAAAATTTTCCCAAGTGCTTTTATAAAAGAGCAAGGGATTTTCAATATAGCATTTCTAAATATAGTAGTTTTCTTTAAAACTGAGACAGCATCATGCCAAAAACAATTGCTGATGGTCACAAAGCAGAAGATGAACATACGAAATGACCACAGTGTTTCAAAGTGTCAAGAACTGGAAAGAGAAGTAATATCAAGAAATTCAAAGAGAGCCACACCGTACAGAACAACCCTCACAGAGGTAGGAAACAGAAGATTTCAAAGACTAGAAAGAAAACTAGCGAGAGATGTGACTAAAGACCCCAGAACAACTGCCAGGACATGAGTGAAGGACTCAGCTAAGTAGGGAATTGTAGAGTCAAAGAAGACAGTCTCTATAACCCTGTACAGACCCTGTATAGACTGAGAAGTTGCAGACTAAGAACTTCACTCCACTTCAAGCCAGACTGAGGTATACTAAGGACAACCTGGATGCATACTGAAAGTGCGTCTGATCAGATGAGTCTAAACTGGAACTCTCTGGCCACAGAGATGCTGCTTATGTTTGGAGAAAAAAAGGGAGAGGTGTACAACCCAAAGAACACAGCCCTCATAATGAAGCACGATGGTGGGAGTATTATGCTGTGGGATTCTTCAGTGTGTCTAGAAGTGGGGATCTCTTCAAGATGGAAGGAATTATGAAGAAAGAAGGATATGTGATGATTTTGAAGGAAAACCTCAAGCAGTAAGCAGAAAAACTGGGTCTGGATCTTCCAACATGGCAATGACCCAAAACAACAAACGCTCCTGGTGAAGAACTACCTCCAGAAGACCAAAGTAAACGTTACTGACTGGCCTGCACAAAGACCTGACTTGAATAATATTGAAAATCTGTGGGATGAATTAAAGCCCAAGGTCCATCCTGGAAGACCACCAAATTTGGAGGAAGTTGAGAGATTCACCAAAGAGGAATGGGCTAGAATTGCTCAGAAGACTTGTTGAGAACTACAAGTAACAACTGCAGTCAAATTCTGTCCTCATCTGTATGAGGATTGTTTCAAGTGCACCTACAAGAGTATTTAATCACGCAGGTAGTTTTATTTGTTAAGCTATGAAGATGCCAATGAAAACATCACATTGTGTCAAAAGCATCTCCATTTCCAGGAAAGGTTTCAGTGGGTAACTCACAGAACTCAGTATCAATGTAGTGATTGTGATATTGTTTCTGGATAAAAACAATGTTTTTAAAATGAAGCAATTTTCATATATACAATTTATTTTTAGCTGCACATAAAATAATTACTGCATATAGTCAATCTCAGGCACACACACACATACAGTATACAAGATCAACAGGACCCTAAGAGCCTTCATCAGGAACTCAATGGGGATGTGGCATACATCACTAGAGGCCAACTTCAAGCTCATAACACAAGTTAGCATCACGTGTGGGATCTACCAAAGAGATGCTCTGTCCCCACTGCTGTTCTGCATAGGCCTGAACCCCCTCAGTGAGATCATTGACAAGACTGGCTACGGATACCGACTACGGAGTGGAGCAGTTGTCAGC
>VVHJ01038255.1:0-13808 GCA_015107715.1 Tylochromis polylepis
AGGACAAAAAGTAGTAGCTGTGTAGGGAGGTGGACGTGGTGGTGGAGGTGAAGGTGAAGATGAGGTGATGCTGACATTTGCTGTTGTTGCTGCTGCGAAGCCCACGGTGGGCTGGACTCATGTTAACGTGGTGTGCTGACAAGGCGTGGCTAGATGAGGGGAGGAGACAACTCAGATTCAGAGATGGAATAAAAGATTTGTGAGGACAAGCAGATAAAGGAAATGAAGAGGACGAAGAGGGGGATCAAGGTGAAGAGCCTGATGGAGAAACTGAAGGAGAGTTTTTCACCAAAGAGTGGAGGAAGGACAGGTAGGTATATCTGAAAGAGGACACAAAAGAAATTCTTTTCCGTAGGTGGAGGCAGAGGAGGCTGAAGGTGAAGAAGCAGTGGAGGAGGAGGAAGAGGACAGGTTTTGGAGGCTATCGGTGGCATCTGAGCAGTGCGAAGTGGACAGAGAGGCAGATGGGTGTTTGGCACAAGGCTTTAATCTTAGAAGCATGCTGCTTTACTGCTTCTGCTGACAGCCTGCAACCACACACCACGGGATACAATGAATCAATGGCACCGACACACACATGACAGGAGAACATCACTCGATCTCAGCACTCATACCTGTTATCTCTACAGCTTTAGCCAGTCAAACCCGTTCTGGAGGCTATTCTTGATATACTCTATTCATCTGCTGTAAGACCTGTTCACACCACAGAGTTAATACATAACTTTTTACTTTTTAAATTTATATTTCAAACATATCTCCCTTATTTGTTACTGCATAATTTTTATATCTGCAGTTTTGTCCAATGATATAGAAAACAGTGAAAATAATGACTGCCTTATATAATAAATAATGATGACTTTTGCAGTGAGAAGCTGTGCACAAAAATTGAAGTGGTGTATAATGTCATTTTTTGATTTGAAAGTCAGCCTCTTCGGCATTATTTGTACTTGCTGTAGTACTCTCAGTAATTAATGCTAACAAGTTCCTGATGACTACAGTAAAACTGAAGTCATTAATCACAGCTCTATGTTACATGTTATTGTGTCTAATGGCTGCTATCAACAAGAACTCAAACTAGAAATAATGTGTTTATTAAGACTACATTTTAAGTAGATTTTCAGCTCATTAGGTTCACCAGAATCAAACTAACACAGTGTATGCAACAGCCCCACAATGAAACAACTCTTCATCAAGGTTGTTATATTGAGCTTGTTATGCAGTATTTAAGTGGTGTTTCTGCACCTGTTATTATCCACCTCTTAACTCTGTCATTAGCAATTTCTGGGTCCAAACTCTTGTTCGGTTCCCAAACTGAAAAACACAACAACAAAAAACGGTGGCATCACTGAGGGTTAAAATGGCCCACATTCTTTAATCTTCAATAAAATGTTCAGTGTGGCTGATCTCCCAAGTGTTACAGTGAAGTTTAACATCCAGACATCCATGAAAATGAGGCTCAACAGAGTTAGAAGTTAGCAGGATGTTAGCTCACAAGATGATATGTCCTGACTGAGGGATTTCTAAAAAACTAAAACATACAGCTCTGCTGTCACTTAACACAAAATAAAGAGAAAACTAAACAGCAGCAATGTTCTTAGGGCTACTGAAGTTGGTTAGCTGCCATATAATGTCGTGTTACTTGGTGGCTAGCTACACATTGCTCAATCCTTTCGTAAATAATCAGGCCCCATCTTATCTTACTGACCTTATAGTACCGTATCACCCCAAATAAGAACTTCGCTCTCAGACTGCAGGCTTATTTGTGGTTCCTAGGATATTTAAAAGAAGAGGGAGGCAGAGCCGTCAGCTTTTAGGCCCCTCATTTATGAAACCAGCTCCCAGTTTGGATTCAGGAGACAGACACCATCTCTACTTTTAAGATTAGGCTTAAAACTTTCCTTTTTGACGAAGCTTTTATAGTTTGGGCTGGATCATATCAGATAGCCCTGAATCCTCCCTTAGTTATGCTGCAATAGACTTAGGTTGATGGGGGCTTCTGATGATACACTGAGCATTTTCTCACCCTTTTTCACTCATCATGTGTTTATAAATCACTCTGCATTTAATTATGAGTTATTATTCATGTCTGGCTCTCTTCCACAGTGCGTCTTATGACTTGTCTCCCTCCCCTTGCCCCCCCAACCAGTCGTGGCAGATGGCTGCCCCTCCCTGGCCACCTGGTTCTGGCGGAGGTTTCTTCCTGTTAAAAGGGAGTTTTTTTTTTCCTTCAAACTGTCGCCAAAATGCTTGCTCATAGGGGGTTGTCTGATTGTTGGTGTTTTCTCTGTATTATTGTAGGGTCTTTACCTCACAATATTAAGCGCCTTGAGGCAACTGCTGTTGTGATTTGTGATTTCCAGTCACTTAATTTTATAATTTTATAATTGTGTATATATTGTATATTTTAAGTATTTTTTATCTTATTTTCTTGCCTGTTTATGCTTTGTTCTTATCTTTAACGTTATGCTGCTCTGTTGTATCTCAATTGCCCCTCAGGGATAAATAAAGTCTCTCTGATTCTGATTCTGATTTGGTGTTATATAAATAAATCAGAATTGAACTGAACTGCTGTGTTACACATAAGCACAGCAAAGGATGAGGGTTCACTTTTTCCCCCTCAGTAATAGTTCATGTAAAAGATCCCAGATAGGCAGACACAAATGCAATCATTTGGCAGAAGGAAAACTGACCAAACTTCAACTCTGGACACTGAATTATTATTAATATTAATTAACATCTAGCCTACACCATTATAAAATCTGTTTTCAACAGCACAGAAAATATACGTCAAAGCACAGGGCAAACTTCAGAATGCTGATATGCTCGCTTTTCTTCATTGCATTCTCCTTTAAAGGCTTACAGACACAAACTCACTCTTCGCTTGACTTCTTCACACTAAACCACGCAGGCACGTGCACACACACGCACAAAAATCATAAACATGAACACACAACAAATCTGCCTCATCCAGGAGATACAACTCTGTCAGAGAGTACTTGAGACTATTTATATATTTTTCCATTTAAGAAAATGTTTTTTTAAAATAAAATTTAATTTAATATGGCACGTAAATACAGTGAAAGGGTTTAGTTTTTTGTTTTTTTAAAATCAGATTTATGCAGTTAAACTTTAAAACATTGAACAGAAACCAATGAGCAGTTTATTTTGAAAGACCTGTGTTTTTTCTCTTTTGAATATTTATTATTACATACAAAAGTATTTCTTATCGGATTACTCGATTAATCGATGGAATAATCAGTAGATTATTTGATTACTAAAATAATTAGTAGCTGCAGCCCTTTTTCAATGCATCACTAAACAAGAACAGTAAAACATTCATGCAGTGCTTAAAGGATGGGAAACCTCTTCATGCCATAAACATGAGGGGAATCAGTGGCAGATGTTTCCACAGAATTATTCATTTCTGTAAATGATGAATCCTAATGTGTTCATGTCTAAAGAAATGGAGTTCTGAACACAAAATTTCCACAACTCACTGCCAGATGAAGGATAGTTGTACAGGTTACATGCAGGTCAAGATTCACTCACTGATGTAGAAACTTCAGTGTAAAATTTATTGAGTTTAAAGACATCATATGTTTAATTTCAATGTGGGAGATGTCACAAAATCTCTAATGTATACAGGGAGTGTATCTTGAGAGAAGAGGGTACATTTATAGACAGACAGAACTTAAGGAAGACCCACATCTAAAAAAAGAAAAACAGGACAAAAATCCACTGCAGAACACACATTCAAAACTCACTGAAACATTATTGTGAAACAAGTACAATCAAAACATTCAAACTCAATTTAAGGTAATTTCCTTGTGCATTAATACACAGCACCCAGCTATCCTGCTCCATTTGGATCACTTTGTGGAATATTCACTCTGATCACTTGCAATTTCACCACAGAGTTCAAATGTCAGTGCTGAAAACAGTGTACATCATACACATCTAAGTGGTTAAAACAGCACCAGAGTGGTGTAGTGCTTAAATTTCTATCATGTATAGTATGGTTTTTGCTTTTCTAATAGCACAGTTGTATTGACTCTTATCCAATATAGTTACATGTATAGGTTTATTGATTTGAGTTAGAGTTAACTGAATTGAATTGAAGTTTCAAGTATATTTAACTTTCAAGTCATCTATTATAAAACTATGATTTATGTTTTTGCACTGTGAGGTGTCACTGTAGAAGATGATGGTTGACACACACACACACAAAAAAACAACAACAAAAACAAACCAAAAAACCCCCAAACAAGAACACAAATCTTCTTTAGTCTATGATGACGCAGAGCTGTTAACTTCAGGTGTCCTCAAATTTCATTTACCTGCCTGGCCTGTTTCTGGGTGACCTGCAGCTGGCCCTTAGGAGTCTTCTCTGGTGAACCAGAGGCATGGCGAGATTTAACATGGGATAGCAGAGCAGAAGAACTGGAGGTGCTGCTGGAGGTCTGGCATTTACAAAAGTAAACAAAAGGTTAGCATGAGACAATGGTGGATAAACTACATTTATATAGCCCTTTTGCTAGTCAAAGCTCAAAACTATACTGTGTATTGTTGAAAAACATGTAGGAGACACAGTATTTTTCTGTACAAGATTCAATTAGAAGCAGTCAAGAGCTTAAGATTAAAGCATGAATTAAGATCACATCAGACATTTTATGACACTGTAGAAAAAATAAAAATGCATGAAAATCAATGTTGCTGCCAATCACTGACCCATCTCAGGGCCTATTAAAAATCATTTAAAGTGGAAAAAATCTTTTACTACATAGTATTTTTTTTGGGGGGGGGAGCTGTCATTTTGGGGGTTTTTTTAACGTTTTTTTACGATTAAAAAAAACAAGCAATGAAGCTATGTATTCATACTGGCCTTTAACAGGTTAAAATAAAAGGAATTATAGTTAATTTTTGATATGTATATTTCAGGCTGAAGTAGTTTTAAAAGACTGAGTCATTTAAAGTTGAAAAAAACATTACTTCTTCTTGTCCTTCTTCTAAAGCAGTAGAAGAGTCAGGAATTTTAAGGATCATCTATGAGTTAAATGCATAACAAGTCTGCAACCTATCACCCTTTCAGATAGTACTGTTTTCCTTTCCAAACAGCAGCAACAGCAGCATAAAATTTCCCTAATAGGCAAACAAGAAGAAGAAAATGGCAAACAGCAATGCAGAACCCTCCTTGTAATGACCCACACTTGTGTTCAGAAAACCTAGGTTCTGGTAGGAAAACAACTTTCTATTGTTGTTGATGTTTTCTTGAGCTCATTATTGTGGCCTATCATGCTATGATGAATTTTAGCTTAAAAAGAAAAGTTAGTTTCACCTTAAACCTGCTCTGAGTCCTTGCAGTGGCAAATCTTGAATATGATAGTAAGTTAAATTACATGATCAAAGATGTGATTAAATGCAAGCATACATTTACGTTTGTTACATCAGTTTTCTTGTTAATTTTGGGTAGTTTGAAGATTTCTTGAATTAGAAAATTACAAAAGATTACAAACAAAGCTTGTGCAGTTTTCACACAAAATGAAAGAAAATTTCAAAGAACACAGAGGTAGATGGTAACGGTGCCCACCACCATCCCAGCAATCTGAAGTGAAACAGCTGGGCAGAGGAATATCAGACCTGTTTCTTGATGCTGTTTCGTTCTGTGTCGCATGGAGTCTGGGGTTTGGCTCTCTTACTCTCAGGTGGATTTGGACCCTTAGTGATCTGAGTCGCTGACCTTTTGGACGGGCTTCTCTCTCGTTTTTGTTTGACTTTTCTTTTAAGCTGAGCTTTGTCAGTTGAGTCAAATAAAGAAGCAGGGGCAGTTATACTCTCCACACTGATTTCCAACTGTTTAATTGACTTCTCAAGACTATCTATAGAGTCGAATGTATTTTTGCAGAGCTCCTCTACCCGGTTATGTGACTCTGAATGTCTGGTATTAATACAAGAGGAGATATTGATGTCTCTGTCACAGGCATTGCTTTTGTCCAAGTTCATTTGTTCCATTCTATTAATTTTAAACATCTGTGATTCATTTGTCTGGCTTTTGGTCTCCTTGACTGTTGTATCATGTGCTGCCACTTCCTCCTCATCAACAACAGCTTCTTCCCTGTTTTGTTTGACCCTGTTCCCTATTCGGATAGCCTGGCTAAATGCTGTCAGTCTGTTTTTTGGGAACTTGAATTTGAATTTCCTTTTCGTCTCGGTTTTTCTAAGTGAAGATGATTTAGTCTGGCCTTGGTTATCAAGAACTGAGCTTTTATCTGTTGAAGGCCTTTCATGCTGTATTTGTGGAGAATTCTGACCATTTCCCGTAGTGAGTGATCCCATATTAATATTCGTGATACCACTTTTTCTAATACCCTGTTCCTCTTCCTCCTGTTTTGTCTTTTCCTCATCTTCTGGAGAAAAAATCCCATCAATATCTTCCTCACATTCAAAGATTGTATACAGACGCTTGTAGGCCGACTGAATGTCCATGGGCTGGTTCAAGATAACAATAATAGGCTTTCTGTCAAACTGATCATTACAGTCCTCAAAACCGTGGTTGTCATGTCTTACATAAGTGGGCTCACCAGTGCTGTTCCTAGATACAGTTTGTATGTGAGAGCCACTCATTTTGGCTAAGGTTTCCTCTTTGGACTGTGGTCTGATTCTGGTCTTGGAGATTATATGGCTATATTTACAAATCTGAGGTGGTGGAGGAGGTGGTCCCTCATCAGCCTCATCATAGCTCAGGCTACCTCCCTCTTCCGTGTCCTGCGACTGGTTACCGGATACCAGCACTGTTTCTTCCAGGTTCCCCTGCTTGCTACTACAAGTCAAGATGGGTGAAGATGGGGAAGGTTTTGTAATGGGGGTTGAAGATACACACTCCTGGTCAGGCCTCAGTGACATATTTTGCTGGACTGGTGGTCCTGATGTCCTCTTGTTTTCTCTGGTTTCTAAAGTTACAACTACCATCAAATTAGACTTCTTCTCTGATGCTTCTTTGGCGATTTCATTTGTGTCTTTAGGACTTTTGGCACATTCTTGAATGTTTTCTTTCTGTAGAGTAACAACTGTTGTAAACTTGACCTTCTTTTCTGGTGTGACTGGAGACGATACCTGTCCAACAAACTCTTTCACTTGATTAGGAGTTCTAACATTTTCTTTCTGTGAAACACTACCTACTTTAAGTTCATTTATTTTTATATCTTTGTCCTGACTTGATGTTGGCCCCTCCTTATCTTTCTGGATACTTTTAACATCTTTTAAAGTTCCCAGTGGAAATATCGCCATATCCTTTACTGCTGGACAAGAAGGCACTTGTTTAATTTCTGTCTCCACTTTCTTCTCATTGAGACTGTTTTCCCCACTTTCCCTGTGTGCTTTTAGTCCAGCTGCTGTTATGAGTTTAAGAGGGTAGTCATTTGTAAAGCACAGCTGAGGGGCTGACTGCTGGTTACATATTGCTAACTCATTAGCCACTTGTGAGTTTAGAGATGTCCTCTCCTTTTTTGCATTTTGTTTATTTCCACCTGATGAGTGATTCTTATTTGTCAGTTCTGTCACCTATAAATAGAAAAGGTAATATGAAACAACAAAAGAAACAGTACATGAGAAAATGTTATATTTAGGCTTTTCTGCACAATAATTACTTTAAATTTACATCCATGTTTTCTCCAGTACAATCATACATTATGCGTTTTTTGTTGTTGTTGTTTTTTTACTTTAAATGATATTAAATAAATACAGCAATGATCAGAACAGTTATATGACAATCAACTATTAATTGATTAATGATTTTTAATGGAATAGCAATTGAGACAGAATAAATGACTTTTTTCCCTAGAGAAGGCCTTGGCACACTATTCCTGTATTGTGATGCATGGTGCTGGCACCACCATATTTAACCCATAAACTGATATGAAAAAATCCACAACTCAGTGTTTAGTAACGAATGGTTGTGTTTCAGTTTAAGGGTGAAACAAAGTGTGATCCCAGTTTCAAGGGAAATTAATTATTTGAAGAGCCAAAGAACGTGAACAGCTACAGTTTATTTTTCCAAAAAGGTAGGTACAAAGCATGAACAGCATGAGCAGCAGAACTCGGTAGTTTGTGCACCTGCTGACAGCATGTTTATGAAGAAAGGAACCTTCTCGTATGGGCTAAGAAAAACTAGTCCCAGTTTTCATTTTACTCCTAATTTCTCACTGTAATCGTTTTTTTTCTTATGGGAAATTAAAGATTCAAAGTGACATAAATATAATGCATTAATCATACAGTTAGGTTGCAACAGTTCATTTCACCCATGATTTAATGTCAGAAACAGAATTACATGAGAATGTAACAAACTTCCAGATGAGTTAAAACATGGAACAGAGCTAACAAATAACACATAAAGCTGAACTTCCATGGCAACATGACAATATTTCACACTACACATAATAACAAATGGTAAATTAAATGGACTGGTTCTTATAAAGTGCTTTTACTCTACCTGAGCACTGAAAACACTTTGTACAACATGCCTCATTGACCCATTCATACAAGCACTTTTTTTTTTTTTATGCTTAAGTGCTTTCAAGCTAACGTTCACACTTCAAGGGATCCATCAGAGAAGCCAGGGATGGAGCCAGGGATTGAACCACCAACTTTCTAAGTAGCAAATGATCTGCTCTACCTCCTGAGCTACAGGAACATGCTTTGGGATCTCTGTTGACATTGAGTTTACATGATGTCCATCTCTGACTACAAAAAACAGTAACTTACAGCAAACACAAGGCAGAATATTGTCCAGTGATGTTCACTGGAAATTTCTTTTTCCGAAACAGGTTTAATGTTAGTTTGTCATGACAAATTCATTATTATCAGTAAATCAAGTAAAGTTCAGCTGTTGTGAGTTAAAAGCAGGGACAATCCTGAAATTATTAGTCAAAGCAGGGGCATGTTTAGCCCACTTAGGGCTGGCTAAACTAAAACACAAACCTGGATTTGTAACTTTTAAATTTAGCTTTCCACATGCTCATCTCAGTATTATCAAATCGAGTGACCTGGTGTTTTCTTCTGATTAAAAATTGAATCTTAAAAATAACTATTTATTTAGCATACCTGCAGCTCTTTCAAGAATTTCTCCTCTTCCTCCTCCTCCTCTTGTCTTTGTGCTGACACTGCAGCAGGGGCAGAGGTGGAAATAGCCAGATGTGCAGCAGTACACATCTGGGGGTTGTGTTTGACCTCTGGTGGCTGTTGTGGAAGTTTGAGCTGAGGAACTAGAGGTAGCTCTTTTTCTTTATCAGCCTCATCCTTTGCAGACCGCTTGTGAAAACACAGAACAGAATGAATTTAGGTGTCTTCTGTCATTGAGAAAGCTCATTGTCTAAAACCCCTGGAGTCACTTCATCTTTTTTAACAAGAATGTACTGTTGGCCGTTGTGAAAGGATGTGTAATATTAAATAAACTACAAATTTACATCATAGGCTTTAACATTTTGTCACCCTGTTGGGGTATACCCTGGACAGCTTACCAGTTCGCCAAAGGGCTAACACAGAGACTAGTAAACTAGTACTAATAAAAAACTAGTATTTATAAGTTTTAAATACAGCTGTTGCTGTAACTTCAGGGTCTGTTGTACTAAAATTACAAATCTAATTGATTTATTTTTTGATTTATTTACTCAGTTACTCTTTTGCATATAGTGCAGTGTTTCAATGTTAAGTGTGAGGAACTAAAGAAGAGCTAATAATTATGAGTTATTATGAGTTATTAATCTCTGGCTTTCTTCCAGGACATGTCTTATGACTTGTCTCCCTTCTCTCACCCCAACCAGTTGTGGCAGATAGTTGCCCCTCCCTGAGCCTTTTTATGCTGGAGGTTTCTTCCTGTTAAAAGGGAGTTTTTCCTTCCTTGTTGGGGTTATATCTGTTTTCTTTGTGTTACATCAGGGTCTTTACCTTAAATTATGAACCACCCTGAGGCAACTGTTGTTGTGATTTGGCAATTTATAAATAACACTGAATTGAACTGAATAGAATTGAACTAATTTTTTATGGGAATTTTTGACTATTCTTCCAGAATTGCATTTGTGAGGTCAGACACTGATGATGGATGAGAAGGCCTAAGCTTCCAGTCTCCACTCTAATTCATCCCAAAGGTGTTCTATCAGGTTCAGGTCAGGATTCTTTGAGGCCTGTCAAGTTCTTCTACATCACACTTCCTCAGCCATTTCTTTATGGATGTTGCTTTGTGCACTGGTGTGCAGTCATGTTGGAACAGGAAGATGTTCCCACAAAGTTTGGAGCATGAAAATGTACTAAATGTCTTGGTATGCTGAAGCATTAAGACTTTCACAGGAACTAAGGGACTGAGCCCCTGAAAAACAACTCTTCACCAAACTTTACACTTGGCACAAAGCAGTCAGACAAGTACTGTTCTCCTGGCAACCACCAAACCCAGGCCCTTCTATCGGATTGCCAGATGGAGAAGCGTGATTTGTCACTCCAGAGAACATGTCTCCACTGCTCTAGAGTACAGTGGTGGCATGCTTTACCCCACTGCATCCAACACTTTACATTGTACTTGCTATGTAAAGCTTCTGAGAAAGGCCCATTCTTTCAGAAATGTTTGTAGAAGCAGTCTGCTTGCCTAGGCGCTTGATTCTATATACCTGTGGCCATGGAAGTGATTGGAACACCTGAATTTAATAATGTGGATGAGACAATACCTTCAAAAAAATAGTGTATCTGGAGGCTAATTTTAAAAGTTCAAGTTGTTTTCATTATTTTCTCCAAGCTTGTTCTTTATCATTACTCTTCTTTATATAATGTATAACATTTCAAAAACAAAAGATAGTATTTTAAGAAAGTATTTTTATGAGAAAATGTATAATGTACTTCCACTTAGCCCTAGTTAGCGTGTAAAGTTATGCATGTCAGGAGGGTGACAGGCCAGACTGGAAGTGTCCATGGTACACCTGTCTTAGCTGAAGACACAACAAACCTGGGCTCCAACAGGTTCTTTCCTAGTTACAAAGACCACCTCTCCCGACCTTCCTGTTGTAAGACTGACAGCATGAATTCTGCGAAGACAATAAAACAAATACAAATATTAGGTGAATTATGATTTTAGCCAGTAGAAAGTCCTTTCTGATGCTCAGTGATCAACTGACCTCTGTGGAGGGGGAAGAGGAGGGCTCTTGCCTGTCCTGTCTGGACTGTGCTTCATCTCCTTGTCTAAGCTGGAGCGGCGCGGTTTTTCCACCTGTGGCCGGCTGCTGCACTCTGCACCAGGAGAAGCTGATGGGGTAGCTGAAAGACCAGCTGATGACTGAAGGTCCACAGCGGCTGCAGGAAGCTGTGAGACTGCTGCTGCTGCTGCTGGAGCTAAACACATCACAATGCTGTCCTTTAATAAATTCATGCCTTTCATATAAATGAGAAAAAAAATTAAGTCTGCCTATTTTGAAAATTTTCAACTCTTGTTTAATTAACCTGGTTTCATTGTGATGCTATTCAGGATGATCTTGAAACTGCTTTGAGAAGCTACTCTGCTCAAAAAACTTTTAGGAAGAATTAATGAAATTAACAACATGTGTACTTGAGGGACAACAGTGAGGCAACTCCCAAAACAGGAAAGGTTTTATAGGTGGAAGCCACTGACATTTTTCCTCTCATCTTTTCTGACTGTTTTTTTTTCACTAGTTTTGCATTTGACTAGAGTCAGTGTCCCTACTGGTACCATAAGGTGATACTTGGACCCCACAGAGGTCACACAGGTAGTCCAACTCCTCCAGGAGTGTCTTTCAGCAGAGTCTCAAGAGCATGGAGGAGATTCCATGAGACAGGCAGTTACCCTATGAGAGAAGGACGGGGCTGCTGAAAATCCTTAACCCATCAACAGGTCTGTTATCTGCTTCTTTGTGCAAGGAGGAATAGCATGAGTACTGACAGAGTTACAAAATGACCTCCATCAGGCCACTGGTGTGAATGTCTCTGATCAAACAATCAGAAACAGACCTCATGAAGGTGGCCTGAGGACCCAACATCTGCTAGTGTGCCCTGTCCTTATTGCCCAGCACTGTGGAGCCTGACTGTCATTTTCAAAAGAATAATAACTGGCAGCTCCACCACTGGTTTCAGGTGATTTCACAGATGAGAGCAGGTTCACCCTGAGCACATGTGACAGATGCAAAAGGGCCTGTAGAAGCAATGGTGTCACAGCCGGTGTGTTTATGGAAGGGACCCAAAAGCAGACAAGGGAGACGTGAACTGATGTTTAAACAAAAAGCGAGCCTTTATTATGGCTGATACAAAAAAAAAACCCAGAAAAAAGAGGCAAGGCGAAAACAAAGGCGGAACTAAATTAAAACCTAAACTGGGAAAACTAATACTAACTATGAAAGCGATGACTAAAGACAAGAACATGAAACTGAACGGGAACATGCGAAAATTTAACTGTGAAATAATCCAAACATGAGCATGAGCCCGAACAGTTGGAAGCAGAAACTCTGTGACCTAACATGACTTGACATAAAGACAAACAGACCCGACATTGAACAGAGGAAGACAGAGGACTTAAATACACAGAAGAGTAATGAGGGAAGAGGAAACACCTGGGGAAACACAGCTGACACAAATGAACATGACACTTTGATTTTCGGTGTGTCTTTGAATTCAGCCCTATTTAGATTGATCATTTTAATTTCCATCAAACACTGCAGCATCCTTTTGTTTCTAATGCATTATATATCTATATCAGTACTGATATTCATCATGTTTTTCCCCCACTGAGTGCTTTCTGATGTGCTTTAATTTTTTTTGAGCAGTGTAAATGACCTTGATAAGAATAAACAGAGCTGTATTAACTTACTGCAAGGAGGTGATATCTAATGGACAGTGCATATGGTTGTGTTTTCTTCTTTCTTCAAAATGGAGTCATACCTATGTTTGGGGGTTTTAAATCAGTGGAGTCCCCTTGATCACTCTGTTTGGAAGGTGTGTCTTGCTGGCTGGCAAACAGAAGTGTCTGCTCCTCCCCTGAGATTATAGCACAAACACAAAGTACCTGTATTAGCTGGTCACAATATGCTCAACTAAGAAAGTAATTTAGACTGAACGTAAAAATCCCACTACTTTACCACTTTACCAATACTTTAGTGGTAATACAGTGAAAGTTATTATAGTTCACTGTTATAGACTGATTATTGAAGCCATAATGTTTTATATTGTTTTGGGCAGCCAGACCATGAGCCAGACAGAGACCAGAGAGTCCCATGGTCAAATACAAGTTAAATGTTAAGAACTGTTGAATTTAAACTAATATAAACATAATAATAAAGTGTGTCATGCATTCCTTAACACATATTTATGACACTATACAGTGCTGATTGGTAAAAAAAAACATTTTTCTTCAAATTTCAAGTGTTATAATAATATAAATTATAGAAATATAGCTTTGTGACATCCAATGATGCTTTTTTTTCACCCTGTATTCTACATAACGATAAAGATGAAAAGGTTATATTGTGGACAAACATGAGCAGTGAATCCCTTTTTTTCTACAGGTTTTCATACATAGTTTAATTCACTGCAGCTTTCTTTAAGGACCATGACGTTTGTAGGCAAACACTACATTAAAAAATTCATACTATTACTTGGTCCATTTATGAGCACTGGCCATTATGTGATAATGACAAACTGGTTGGTGTGTCGCTAGGATTGTGGTAGGTACATGCACGGAGGCCCAGCCCTGGTGTCGGGGGGCCTCTGGTGCATCGATGGAACTCTGGGCCTCTTTAGCTGGCGGGGAGGTTGTTATCATCTCT
>VVHJ01038256.1:21966-33721 GCA_015107715.1 Tylochromis polylepis
ACGATCCAATTTTTTTTTTTTTTTTTTTTACTAACAGGAAACTCAAATTTGTGCCAATGCAAATTAGCAGTCACCCTGCTATGACAGCTATATTCACCTGTCATTAGAGCAATACAAGTGGTAATGAAGCATTTCAGTCCAACACTGAATTTGAGTAGGGTGCGTGCCTATAGTCTGTGAGCAGAAAAGGCCTGAGAAGAATATGAGTTATATATACACAGGAAGACAAACAGGTTACATCACAGATTATATGCATGTGTGTCTGTATGTCAGCTTCTTTTATCCCCAGGCACTGGGCCTGCTGGGGCTTGTAGCTACCATCTTAAGTTCCAGTCCAACAGCCACCCAGTCGCTGTCCCTGGGTGTGACAACACACAGACATCCCAGCTGCTATTGTGTCTTTGTGCAGGCTCTTCATCAGCTTTGCAGTCTGATGGGCCATTTTTTTTTTCCTCCAGTATTTAAATCTTGGCGCTTTAAACGCCTTCTCTTGTTCAAAACAAGTTAGGCATACAAAAACAAATGTGTTAAATATCTGTATAGATATGCATGGTCCTCTGCCAGAACAGGAATTATTCTGGACTAAGTATCCAAGGACGCATTGTGTAAGTGTTAGATAGTCGGACTGTTCTTTATAGAGAAGCTGTATGTACTAAACAGGCCTGGCACAACGCAGACACTTAAAAACTCTCCTGCTATGTGATGTACTGCCAGATTGCTTATCTTGACGGACACACAACAACAAAAACTAAATTTCAAAAAAGGAAAACGCTCCCCCCAAACTACCCTCTCTTCTATCTGTAGATCATAAGAAAAACTGCACTTTAGCTATGCATTTGTTTCGTCTGGCTGTCCCACAGATCAGCCATTTGAACTGTTTTGTCTGCCAAGTCATGTACCTTTCAGAGTATTCAAACAGAAGGATTTTAAGATTTTAAGAACTACAACAACTAGGTCAGAGTGTCAAAAAGGGAGGAGAGAAATATGAAGAAGAAAAAAAAAAGTGGGAAGCGCTGTCGCTGACTCAACTGTCATTAACCAAGCATGTTTAAGCCTTTAAACATTGATCTGCCTCAAAGTGCTTGGGTGTGGGGTGGGGTGTGGAGTGTGTGGGGGGGCTTAACAAATCTGCAAGTGCAATGTACATGTGCACAATTACAGCCAGCGGGCGCAGGCATGTCGTTTCCTACCAAACGACGATTGAGCCTGGCAGTGAGTGAGTGGAAAGCTGAGTGCACGCTTGGGTCCTGGGCGCAGACAGTTAGAGCTGGGCTGATGCAAACCGACAGACAACGTTACAGGCCTTTAATGTCACCACTGGTCCTCACATGAAAGAGGCAATGTAGCCCCAAGGCTGGATTTTTGCCACACATGCGAGTACAGAGGGAGGCTGGAGAAGTGAAAACAAATGGAAGAAGAGAGTGGGTGAAGAAAATTAAAAAAAATCTGGAGAAACAGGAGATGAGAGGGGAGAACAAAAGGCAGAGGGGAAAATACAATGATGGGAAGCTGTAGAGTCAGCCTGCTAAAATAAATAGGTGAAAAGACAAAACTAGGAAAAATGAGTCACTCCCTGGGGAGAACAGATACCGATTTTTCTCAACAATGAAAACGTCGCTTTTGCCGAGCACTACATTATCAAAATGGAAGGCAGTGTAACACAAATAGATGAGATGAATGCATGTACATGTTTAAGGCAGAAAGGAAGAAATAGGAGGGTGAAATAAGAAAAAAAAAAAACCTATGTGTATGTGCATTTCAGAGATGCAGACAGAGCAGGATTTTACATGGTGATGAGGGAGGAGGAGACAGAACCAAGGTCTGGTTCATTCAGAGTGTCAGACGCTCAATAAAAATAAGGTTGCAGGAAGAACTCCCATCACAAACAGCCTAAAGTAGTGTCAGACAAATACTATCCAGGAAAGCAGAGCAAAGGAGAGCAGGGAGCTGAAGAGAGGGGATTAAAAGGGACAGAGAGAGAGAGACAAGTCCATCTCCTAGCAGACTATTCTTCACCTCAAGGTGTCAACAGCAGCTGGCACCTTGGCACCCTGCTCATGCCCACACCTGTCTCTCCTGCTGGGACTACACACCTTCCATCCCCAGCTGCAATAAATCTTTTCTTCCCCTAGGAAGGAAGGCTAATATATATATATATATCTCACAAACAAAACAACAATAATAACAAATACATGATAGTAATAATAATTAATAATACAATCTAGACACACCAGACAGAGAGAAGCAGCTGTATTCATACCCAGGATGTACTGACGCAAGGGGTGGGCAATACTTCAACATACTGTAAAAATGTGGTTTTTATTTTTATTTAAACAATACGTTTATCTGTTCTAGCAACCACAAGTGCCACAAATCCAGGAAAAAAGGACTTAAAAGCCTTTTTCAACCACCACTTTGACAGAGAAAGTTCTTATAGATTGGAAGCTCCTGCATAAAGCCCATTAATCATTGAACAGTGACCAAATATTTGTCTCAAGTGATATTTCTGTTTTTATTGTGGTAATGTTAGTGTATGACACAGTTTATTATTTATTGATACTTTTTAATTAATAGGCTCATTCTTCTAACAGGCATGTATGGAATATAAAACATTAATTAAACATAGTTAAAAATAAAACCATGTGACCAAACTAATAAATCTGCTCTTCTAACCTCTAAGATTTGAACACAAAATAAATACTTAGCACAAGCCGATAGAGTCAGTGCTTAACAGAGTACCTGTTATGGTTTCTGGTAGATGTAATGGCACTTTTTGTTTGCCACTGTTTTTAAACAAAGTCAACATCTGGCTCGTTAGCATTAATGTGTCCACAGCCGAGAGCGGCTTTCAAGCAAACTCTGTTTGGACTTATTCTTCTGAACTTTGCAGCACAAATGATCCTGTCACCAGGAAAAAGCACCTGTTAGCCTCTAGCTGGGTTTCTTCTGGCTCAAAATGAGCCTTTTGGGGGGGGGGGGGGGGATTACACCCGTAAGCATAATCGGTCCGCTTACAGTTATGGGAACAAGCGTGTGCTACCTTACTTAGCAGAAGCCTGTATTGTTTCCTGTTACTTCTGGCCATTTGATAAAATGAAAAAAAAATAAATAAGTAAATATAAAAAAAAAAAAATTGCATTTTAATCTTATCCAGATTAAACCACACTTACATCAAAACAGCTGTCTATTTTTATTTATTTTTTTTATTTTATTTTTTTTAAATCACAGTTCTGGTGATTTTCCTTTGGTGGAAGGGTGGGTACCAAGTTTGTTTTTCTATGCAGGAAGCACACTTGTTAACTTTATCAATTATCTTACACATACATATTGACATACACATAAAAATACAAAAAAAACCTTTGATCTGCCACAGTGGTCTTTTTTTCTGCTCACCTATATAATGGATGAGATTGTGTCAGGGATACCACCAGCACTATGCAGCAGCTTTAAGAAGTGGTACATCCAGGTCAGATTATTAACCAAGTGGTAAATACGAAGTGTAAAAATGCACTGCAATCCTCTGGGCTTTTCTGACAGATAGCACTTGTGTGCATGCTGCTATGTGAACCGGTAGGACTGACCCAGTGTGTGAGTCTGGCCCATTAAAGCACAAAAAGCCATTGTGCATCATTTGCTGAGGGGAGGAATGGGGAGACAGAGGGGTGGCGTGTGGAGCTGAGGGAGGGGTCGGTGACCTTCTTCATAACCAACCAGATGACCTCATTCACAGCACATAGGAATCCTCTGTCTCCCCCCACTGTTCTTTATCACACTCACCATCCTCCCATTGCTCTCGGCAGCCTTTTTTGCTTTCAGCGAACACAATAAATCAACTGAGTGGGGACAAGCTCATGCCCTAACTCTTTCGTATAGACGACACATTCTTTCCTGCTAGCTATCCATGTTTTTTATGCCAGTCGTTCCCATGTTACACATGGTGTGACAGGGACTCTTTGTTTCGCCAATTAAAGCCTAATCATAGGAAAACACCTATTGTTTCTGCTGTGTAATCTCCTCCCAACCCATGCACTGATAAGGATAGGCAGATTTAAGCCTCAGCACAAACAGACAAGCAGCAACAAACACTAAACAAACACACCAGGCACAAAACTGGTTCACTTTCTGTCACAGAACTTAGTTCATGAGCTGCTACTGTCACCATGGGCTGCATGTTCTGCACATGGGCATAAATTATGCTAAGCAAACCGTGTTTTTCATTACAGCAGAAGACTGCAGGGCAGACAACCACTGTAAAATACAACTGTGCAACACATGTAATTGGAGTTGGGCCAGACAGTTACTTTGTGTGACTGTATCACTGAGTCAGAGTAAACCCTGTTCAAGCCACTGAACCACTGCTGTACAGGTTGAAGGAACAATGATATAAAAATCTACACAGGGAAAAAAAGACTGTTTGTAAAAAAATGTGTGCACCTCTATCCAAAACAACAGAACTCTAACACTATAAACAAGAAGGAGAACAACAACAACAACAACAACAACAACGACAGTACAGGGATTGCTACCTGCAATTAGTGTGACCAGGTGTCCCACTTAATGTATGCTGCACAGCCTTTTTATCCCTCGTCTCCCCGACCCACATATTGAGACAACATACCACATTTTGATTGGTTCAAGCTAACAAAAGTCAACATGCGAGTCTCACAAGAAACACGGGTGACAAAGAGATGAGCCGTTTGTGGATGAATAAATACAAAAATTCAGAGATAATTAGCAGAAAGAACAGAAGCTGAAGTAACACTTTTAAACCATTGTAACACTGTGATGACAGTAAAACTATCACTTCGGGGCATTAAAGCAATTTTTAGCTTTTATTTATCCTCATAGGAAGTTGTAAAATGTGCACTTAAATACAATAAACAACATCTGTTTATGCACCTGATCCCAAAACTCTAACCCGTCTACAATTTAAGACCATCTCATGCCACATAAAAATCTTTTTCCCCACCGCATGTTACAGGTCTGCTACTGGTAACGTGCTGTTTTATTCGATTAGAGGGACAAATGTTGCCTGGCATTAGTAATAGAAACACTTTAAACTTGAATGCCTGCTAAATACATTATGCTCCTTTACCAGCATCTTAACTTGTAAACTAAGAGAGGTCATATGCCTATGTCATCGATGCCTAAAATAAGTAATAAATAAATAAAACCGTTGCTGTATGATGTGATCGAGGACATCCTCCTTCACTCTGCTGTCATGTTTCTATTTTACACTTCACACACTGCATGTGTGACAAAAGCAGTTTCACTGTCTTTAAAACTATCGTTATAATTGGTCAAAGGTACATATGTCAAAGGTCCTGTTTAAAAACAAAAGTAATTTAGTACTCATATAACATAATATCAAAGCCTTTACCCAGTGTATAAGCATTTAAGAGCAGCCTGCATGAATGTGAAATACATAACACTGAGTAGATTTCAACAAGATGAACTCAACTTTTTTGTGGGGGTTTGTGACTTCAAACAACATCCTGAAAATATTTATTATATTTACAATTGTTTGGAACAATGCTGACATTATTTCTGGCACCGGTTTGTTTTCTTCTCAGAACTGTCAATTCTGTTCAAAGCAGGACCAGAAAACTCTAAAGGGACAGCAACATCTAAAGAACAATGCAGCGAGTGTCTTTACAAGAGATCGACTGCATTCAAGATGAAAAGCTGACTGCCCTGGGTAAAAATACAAACAAAACACGACTCGTAAAATCCCGCATCATTGTGTAATTAGAGCTCCCAAATCAGAAAAAGTCTGTGAAGGACACATCAAACGACGTCTCAATATCCATCTTGTGAAACTGGACGCTGGAAAGCTTGTTTACAAACGTCTCTAAGACTATGACACGTTTGAAACAAAAAAAAAATAAGAAATGGGTGAAAAATACAAAAACCATAATAACTCTGGCCATAGCCCAACAATATATAAAAACTGCAGCTTTAAGGCGGTAGTGCAGATGCCAGATTAAAAGTTGGCTTTGAAGCAAATGGCGCAGTATACAGGCTAAAGGCATCATTTCACAAAATTATGCAATTTACAGTGAAATTTTTACAGCACATTGCACAATGACACAACCAACAAGCAACACACAGTACTGTGAATGGTAGAGTATGGCTTTTGAAATGCAAGGATGGAAAAACGTGTTGAAATAACGGTGGCAAAATGCTCAGTAGTGATCTCACTGCCTCCTCCCACTTCACTTTCTTTGGCCCCTACCGGAGGTTATGGCAGCACCGCCTGCTCTTGCCAAGCTTCACAGAAACAACAAGGACTGCTGAGGAACAGTTAAATTATTCATCTCAGATTCATCAGCCAGCCTGCAACTAGTTAGAAACCCCTGCAAAGGCTGAAAACCACAGGCAGACTGATTTAACGCTGGGTGTTATGAATAGGACAGGGCCAGAGGACGCTTTGGGCAACAGAGGTTATATGAGGGTATAGAAATGTTACAAAGCTAAACAGGGTGAGTAAGAACCAACGATTCTGCACTTTGATATTTCTACAGAAGTTGAATCAAGTTCCCTGTTGCTGGCTGTTAGGGAAAAAAAATTCCACAGAGATGAAGACAAAATTATTCATCGAACATTTCCAGGCATTTAAAGCAAAGGAGTAATTCTTACGTGTCACGGTGGCATTCGCATTAAGCTGAGCTAAAACACTGTATGAGAGCAAGTGTGGGGAAAACACACACCAAGCTGGAGGTTAAGTGTTCTGACTGTGCTCCCGGTGAAATTCCTGAGCTGGCTGCCAACGCTCGCTTTGCCATTCCTCCTCTGAAAGGAGAAAGAAAATGAATGCAGATCGGTGGGCGAGTGAGACGGGAACAGAGTGAGCATTCAGCTCTTTCCCCCCCCCCCTCTTTTTCCTTTTATGATAAAAATAGGGGACGAAAACAGGAAATGGTGCTGGTCAATTATAACCAGTGTATGTGTTGGGACAGTTCAGACTTAAAAAACAGAGATGGAAAGGGGAAAGAGAGAGAAAAATGAGGTGGACTTCTGTGAGTGAGGCCAGTGGGAGAGCCGCTTGAGGCATGCAAAGAATGTACCAGGGTGGGGCCCATACTTCTGTAACTGAGAAATATAGTGCAAGTTGCGTATTCACATAAATGTGCAACAGAAGAACCAGATAAGAGGTGATTCATTATGTAATCTAAAATAACCCAAGGAAAAAAACAAAACAGAAACTGAGAGACAGACTCACCTCTGTGGGTCTGGAAAACAAAAACAGAGCTTGTCACCACAGTAAGAAAACAGCTCCCCCCTCCCTCCCTGTGCCTGTCTGAAGGAAAACAAACCACCGACTCCCCTTCTTTAAAGCACTTTCCTGTCTGAACCAGGCACAACTTCCCAGATACGTTTTTCCCATCAGACACAAAAATTTAAGACAGCAGATTGTAAAAGCTGACAAAACTTGGGTCAAACGCAATGGTGGCGCTCTAGTTTTAGAGACGGGAACAAGTAACCCAATTTACTGAACAAGTCTGTGTCAAGGAGCTGTTGTAAGATTACAACATCCCTCAGTTCATCTTCCGCTTTAATCCTGCTTGTCATCATCTAATGAAACACAGAAACAAGTATGACTCCCACTTTAACAAGAACCACGATTTTCCAGGAAGATTTCCTGTCCATCTGGTTACCTTATTCTCTTATTGCTCATTCTGATGCAATGGCTCCGCTTTTAGGCTCAGGGAAAAATACTGAGAGATAAAACTGCCTGAAGCCATGTGTGGCCTAACGGCCAGCGGCATCATAAGGAAAGACACTTAGTCTTGGCGACACAAGCCTGATAGTCAGCCAGGCAGTTGGGGCAGGGCACGAAGACAGGAGGCCAGGCAGAGGAATCGCTGATAAGGAGTCCCCAGCACTCACGGGATTGAGGCCTGAGATAAGAGCCTGGAACTGTCAGTGGATGACTTTATCATACAGCATCCACAGGGTGGGAGTGGCTTTGTCGGGGCGAGAGCAGCGCCAGGGGAGCAAGATGGCTCCAGGGCTAGAGTCAGAACAGGAACAGAAGCTGCAGTGGGGGTAGGCAGAGGTACAACACAAGAAAGAGTGTCAAGCAAACACTGTGATGCTGTTTCCTTCTACAAACCCTCCACGTCACCCTGTCAGACTTATGCCACCACCTAATTTATTACCAGGGAGGAGAGACAAGGAACCACATTAGGGCCAGAGCGAGGCCCACAAGTGTGTCTACCCAATGTGCATGCACAATCGGATATATGCAACAGTTTGTGGCACATTAGGTATGATTCTCTACTGGATTATATACCAAGTTTTTCCTGTCTCAAAATCGGACTTTGGGGGAACGGGTGGGTGAAAACACATGTACAGCAAGCATGATTGGGCCAAATGTAGTTAAGGCAATGAGTCTGTGCTACTTTACTAAACAGAGATCTATTTATTTCCCTGATATTTCTGGCACAAATGCTATTTAAATAGACTTTTTAAACACTCATTTAGTTTTTCCCTTGGTAGAAAGTGTTTTAAAAAAAGAAAAGACCAATATTCATATGCCGGAAAAACCAACATATAACAGCAAAAGCATGTTTTCAAAGTCACAGGACATGTGCTGGAAGTGAACCAAGTTTACTGCTGATCTCAGCACATGAGAACTGGAGGAACACTGGGTCAATAAAACGCTGTAGTTGTACATTTCTAGATGTGTGAAGTTAAAACAAAGTTGAAAGTTTAAACATTACTGCCCTCGCTAGCTGGTATCAGAAATAATGCTTGGTTCAGATTATTTCGTGTTTTGTTAACATACGACACGAGGGAACTGGTGGAACTATCACTACCTGCCGCTAGCCGGAGCTGCAGCCCCGATGGACACTTCTTTCCTTCTCGCTCGCTCTCTGTGACAGAAACCACTGTGGTCCTGTTGTACTTTGTAAAAAAATGACCAGCTGTATGACAACTGCAGTAAACTAGCATATAACTATGCAAATGGAGCAATATAACTACTGTACAGGTGTCTGGATGCAAGCTTGTAAGAAAGAAAGGCTGCCGCTCCCAACATTTGCTGCATTGATCTAACATTCTGTTAGACGGATCAAAGAGACACCTATCAGCAACATTTAAAACACAATTTTATTATATAAGAATGCAATTAACAGTTTTAAAGCGCTCTTAAATACTTTTAGACTAGCTGAGCGTCTGGAGCTGGGACAGCCAGGAACATCCCTACTTTAGACAGTGAAGGCCAAGAAAGGCAAAGTAATGATCAGTTTACCATTGTTCTTTATTGTTAGATAACATATGTATAAAAAAGCCTTCAAAGTAATTTACCTGCCGACAGCTACATAAGAGGCATTGTGTGATTCATATGCAGAATAACCAATAATCATAATCACTTATTCAGCAATCAAAATAGTTACTGGATTCAGCTCTAGGGGATGTAACAGGTTTCTGCTTGCATCAACAGTCTTGGCCTAACACCCCCCAATTTTCTCTTCCTGTCAATCTTTATCTGTGTTCCCTTACAGCTTTGAGCAGTATCTCACATTGCGAGCTGTGCTCAATCTTGTTAGCAGCTAAATTGATTGCGTGTCAGAGGTTACTGCAGGTCCAGCCCTGCACCGAGGAACGCCAAGGGTCAAGCTACAGTGGGAGAGCAGTGCAGCAATGGCTGACACGGGCATATGGGGGAGGAGAGGGGGGACTACACAAATACACGAAAGACTGTTTTCTACCTGACATGGGACGTCAGGTAGAGAACAGAATTCAGACTTCCAGCAGTCTCCCATTTATCACAATCTGTTCACTAAACAGCTGTTCCCTGAAGACCAATTCCCCACAAACGCACCACAGTGGACAGCAGACTGTTTGTCCTCCAGAATGCTGACAGCTCTCCCAGGAATGTCCTGTTAAAACGTGACACACAGAAATAAACAAGCAGACACTAAAACTGTAGGGGAATGATGTAGCTAGGAACAAGTGGCACACTGCACCACGTGGCTTCACCACACAATTGCACATTTAATCTATTATAGCAGCAAACCACAAAAATAGGCACATTTCTAAGGCTGGGTAACGTGGCCCAAAATGCTAAATTTCTATTTTGGAGGCTAATGGATGATTTAATGTATTAGTCAATGTATTAGTTTACTCGCCACTCAAGACAAATCATGACTCAAAAACAACTTATTAAAATAAGATTGAAGGCCTCCACAAAGCAAACAAAGAAAACAGCACCACTAGCAAATGCTAATGTTTACATATTGCAATTATAAAGAAAAACACTAAGAGCAGCTGGGCAACAATAACAAAATAGCAAGACGGAGTGCAATGTTATTCCCACCAAGCTAATGCTTGTGTAATTTCTCTTTGTTGGTGCCGGTCTTGTTACACAAAACAAAAGTAAGGCCACTAATGTTAGCCATTTTTAAACTGTAGTTTTGGAATTGAAACAGAAGCTAGCATGTGAATCTCATTGCTCCCATTTTACAACATGCCTTTGTCTAAAGCGCTGAGCAGCTCTGCTGTGCAGCTCTGCTGTGCAGCTGCTGTTAGCTTTCAAAAACACGTCTTTGCAAAACTGACAAATTTTTATATCTGTGGAATAATCTCACTACATTACCCCATTCTTATTTTGTCATAACTGGAGCTCAGAATACATATATTGCTGAGAAATCTGACTATTTTGCCCACCCACAAAGAGTCATCAGACTTCATGGCAACAATTAATAAAAATCTTGCCTTCTTCCTAAGGCTTTGCTATCTTACAACTTTTCCTGCACTTCACTACTAGGACTACATTTCTAGATGTTATACGGTCTGTCTCCTCTACCAAGAGAAAATATAGCAATTTGAAGCAGCTTGTTGGCAGGCAGATCGTAAAGAGAAATAAAAAAACTCCACAGCAGGTGTCACCTCAGGGAGATGAACAACTGCAACGCAAGGGGATTTCAAAAAGGGGGGGGCATGTCCAGCGGCCAGAGTGACCTTGAGGGACAACATGCATGCTGGGAAAGTAACAGGGTCGTCCGTGCATGCAGGCTTGCTAAAACAGGGCAGGAGCAGTGGTCGCACAGGAGGGTGGTGTCGGCTTTCTTGCGCACATGGAAACAGCTGTGTAGACATGCACAAAATGCTGGGCGGGAGGGTGGTTGGGTTGGGGGAGACGAGCAGCTGTCGGAAGGGTGCACTGAAAGATGGGAGGAATTGGGAGAGTTTAAAATATTCAACTGCAACTGGTTATATTTTTGCTCTCATTAGCAGCACTTAAATCTGACAAAGGAAGGCGTTGAAGCTGTTCAGTCGCATTTAAGACCACAAAATAGACTCAGAAAGCAGGGCCCGTCCTGGGAAAATTTGTTTTAAACAATACATGAAAACCTCCGACACTAATGTAAAGCTTTGTCGACAGATTAGCACTGCCATTAACTTTCTGTTGTTTGGCGCAGTCTACATGGGACACCTTCAATGTGCAAGAAGTGGCTGAGATATTGGAGGTATGTAGCACACTCTGTTGGGAAAACAACATAACTTGTTAGGTCAAACACAAGTTAGACCTCAGTCTATCCAGTCTGACTAGAAAGGAAAGATTGATGCTATCTTTACTACTCAAATGTCAACTACCAACCGCCATTAAAAACTTTTTTTTTTCTTAAATAAATCACTACTCTGCACTACTTTTCTGAACTTCTGGAGGAGCAGAAATCCAACAGCCACCAATCACACGAAACGCAACATAAACAGCCTGATTCTACTAGATGTGGTGGGGCCTGCT
>VVHJ01038256.1:35303-47495 GCA_015107715.1 Tylochromis polylepis
GTGGCTGGAAAAAAAAAAAAAAAAAGAGGGGAAAAAGAAAACACGACGGCAGCTGCAGCAGGGGAAGGAAATACAGACAATCCCCCCTCTAGCTTTCAAGACAAATGTTGTAGCCAAGAGAAGAGGGAGAAAGACAACGGTGCCGCGTTTAATGAAAAAGTTAGACGGCTGAAATAATCTTCCGAGTACCCCTCCTCCTCCTGCTCCCCCTCCCAGCAGCAACTCAGTGGCCATTGTTTGGGCAACAAGCAGACACATTCCGCCGTGCTGTTAGACTCGGCCGCTGGGCAACAACTAACACGACCCTCGGAGCAAGGCAAAAAGAGAGGAACACAAGCAAACCCAAACACCCCCCAACGTGTGTTTATAGCTGTGTTAAGCACAGCAATGGCTGTCTGTTTATTACATACGTGGCCAAGTTAACGCCACTGCCTGGTTCTTGAAGAGTTCAGCAGACACCCAGACAGGCTAGCTGAAAATGTTGCTAACCCGAGCGGCTAAACTGCTGTGTGGAACATGTGGAACCAGGGCCCCGGAGATTTTTTTTTCTTTAACTTAGAACAGCATTTGTTTAACCTGAAGTGTGCTTTTATTTTTATTTCTTTATTTAGTTTCTAAACTTGCCCGTGAGCACCTCTGAGAACATGACAGTGATATGCGGTTTTTATTTCTTAAGAGAAAGTTTTCATCTCGTCGCCACAAAGTCAAGAGAGTAGCAGAAAACTCCGTGGACTCTCTGCGAGCAAGGGGTGAAACAAACTCGCTCCGGTAGGATATTACTGCGTTTCTTGGGTTCTACTATGGGGCAATTCTCACTGGAAGTTGTTGGTACTAGTACGCCTGCCACCGCCTGGAATATCGTGGTGCCCTCTGTTAGTGTATCCCCGGGTTTGGCTAACGATTTGCGGCAGGAATGCCCAGCGAAGCCGTGCCGACACCGGACTGCACCGTGGTCATGCTTTAACCCACTCCCCCACCCCTCCAACGAGGGGGGGTGTCTCTCCAGAAGGCCACTTACCTTCATCCAGAAGCCTCTCTAGGTGTGTGAAGATGCCGCAGAGATTTGGCAAACTGGTCATGAGCTTCTTCTCGTTCAATAATTGCATTAAATAGTCGGGACTCGGCCTCGGTCGCTCCTTCACTTCGACCTCTCCGACCATCATCTTTGCGGCGAGAACGGAGAACAAACCACCGCGAAGCACAGAATCCTCTTTTAAGGAAAAGAGAAAAAAAACGAAAAAAGAAAAAAAAACTTGCGGCTCCTCGCTTCCCTCCTCCTGATGATCAGAAGACTCTGTGAGACCCCCCTAAAATCAGGTTTGGTTTGTTCTTGTTGTTTGAGTGGAGAGGGGGGACAAAAAAAAAGAAACCGTTATCTCCCTTCCAGAGACTCGTGCGCTGTACTCTCCTCTACGCCGTGTGCGCTCGGGGACGTTCGATTCCACCACTGTAGGCGCGAGAGCCTGTTCCACCGGAAAGGGTCCGTCCCCCTTAACGCTCATTGGACAGCTTGCGTTACAGAGTAACCAATCATTCCTCAGATTCGAGCTACAGGGGCGGAGACGAATCGTTAATGGCATGACGGACGGGGATTGTAGCCAATGAGACGCAGTGCGCAGGAATGCACATAATGCCTCTAATATGTTGTCAACAGAATAGCACACATTTACCTCCTCCTTCCCCCAAACTAACAGCAACATTTTCCAGATTTAATCTTAGTCTCTCAGTCTTTGTTCCTTAATAGCCTGACACTGCCATAAGAGAGTTCATAGCTGTCATACCACAGCACTACTCATATGTATGTCAAAGGTTCATGCAGTGGAATGGCTTCGTTTTAAACCCAAAGAACAAAGATCAGACACAGTAATGAATTCACCTAAGATCTTATTTATGATCAGATTTTTGTGTATGCATGGATATGTAGTATCCTGACGGAAACAAGAATACGGGTGCCTATACAGCCTACAGTGGCTGAGACCTGGAGGGAAGCTATCAGAAGCCTAGATACCATTATAGTTCCTACAAAAGGATATCAATAACATATTTTTTCATCTTCCAAATAAGATATGTCATTATTGGAAGACCCATACAACCTCCAGTAAAGAAATGCTTTCATAATTCAATTTTTATCCCCCCAGAGACATAAGTTGTAAGTAAGTATAGAACAACAGAATGACTGTCTCCAGAGTTTCTAGATGTGGAGCACTTTCAGCCATTAAGTCACTCAGCTGTTCTCATAACTGTGATTGCATTTACTTTTTCATTAGGAGAAAGAAAAAGAAATCCTTTATGTTGCACAAGGACATCCATATTGTGTCAAAACTTCAGCCCCACTTGTCATTCAGATTGTACGAGGCCTGGTGTGATTCCAGGTCTCGGTAATGACGTGTATGGGTCTCCTAATCTATGGAGTAGTCAGCTGATTTGAAAAGTCATACGTGGGTTGAGTGCTTCATGCACAGGGCTTGTGTGCAGCAGAGGCAGTACACTTGCCAAGACCAACCTACGAATCAGGATGATTGTGGATTTCATGTGTGGGCTCCACTCAGGGATGCTAAAGTATGAAATAAAGATCAAACTTGCAGTCCATATCCTACAACATGCCTATTGTTACTCAAGACTTGTACATCTTGTTACCCGTCTGGGACTGATTGATCAATGCTCCGGTAATCAATAGAGACTTTTCATTGTCCTGTCCTTGGGAGAACCTTTCAACATGTCCTTTGAAGATTAAAATACTTGATCGATGAAATGCACACATGCAACCAGCTACCTCAACTTACTCACATCTGACTTTGTGTGAAAATAAACCACAACTGGTGCAATTTTAACAGCTGTTGGTTAAGAGGCACCCAACTATGTCTGAGCCATGACCTTGGCAGCCATTCGATTTGTCCGCTTATTGCTCACCCACTTGTGTTTTTGTATAACAAAAAAAGAACGAAAGTCCCTACAGTGGGTGCTTAAACAGCTGCATCATAGCCTCCTGGCTTTACTTTGTCGCCACTGTGTTGCAATGGAAGACAAACAATCAGGTCCAAGGTATTAGAATCAGTGCAGCATGTCCAATAAACTGATCAAACAACACTAACTACTTGTGGTGATGTGCTTGGACTAACATTGTCCCGCAGTATTATTAGCTCGAGAAACATATGCCACACATAACATACCAGTCAGCCAAATCATTAAAGCCACAGAGATGTGAAGCAGATAGCATTGATCATCTCGCTGTAATGCAACGTTCTGTTGGGAAACCTTGGTTACTGGCAATCACGTGGATCTTTCTTTGATATATAAAAAATGCACACACCGGTCCCATTGCAATTCCATCTCCTAACAGCGGGCTCCCCTAGCAGGATATTGTGCACACACATCCAAATCCAATTCAGGATCCACGGAGGCTCCTCTGTAAAAGTCACAGTATCCACAGAATCTGCCTGTACCCCAGTGTCAGAACCCCAAAGGACTCATGTCCATGCTCCAGTTTTATTTATATTAGCGCCAAACCACAATAACAGTCACCTCAAGGCGCTTTATATTTTAGGGTAAAGACCCAGCAACAATACAGCGAAACCCCCAACAATTAGACAACACCCCATGAGCGAGCACTTGGTGTCAGTGGGAAGGAAAAACTGCCTTTTAACAGGAAGACACCTCTGGTAGAAGCAGGCTCAGGGAGGGGTAGCCATCTGCTACAACCAGATGAGCGTGAGGGGAAGTAGACAGGAGAAAAGACACACCGTGGACAAGAGTCAGAGATTAATAATACCTAATAATTAAATGCAGAGAGGTAAATAGAACACAGAGAGTGAAAAAGGATCACTCAATGCTTCATGGGAAGTTCCCAGCAGCCTAGGCCTATTACAGTGTAAGTAAGGGAGGGTTCATCGTCACCTGATCCAGCCCTAACTATACACTTCATCAAAAAGGAAAGTTTTACATTTAATCGCCTGTTCTGGTGTAACGAGGGGGACGTATACAATATTAGGCCGTTGAGTAGGATGTCGGATCCAAAATGCTTGCTAAAAACCAAAAGAAATAAAAACTAGTAAAACACGTGTAACCAGCCGTTCAGCCCTAGATGAGGGCAGTTAGGAGAGGAGCATGCCACAGGAGGCTTCCCGTCAAAGCAGGAGGACAGATATGGTTGCCTTAACAACCGGTGCAACACATTCATGGATATAGCTACATACATTATTGCTATAATTACTGAGCTTCAGCTCAGACAAACTGAGCTCAGAAGAGGCAAAATCCTGCTTCAGATTGTTTTTGAACTACCTATTATACATCAAAAGGACTTTAGGATCCAAAACTCTATACTTGAAGTGTCTGGAATTAACTATTTGATCATAATTTCAACCAGTGACCAGGGAAACTCAGATAGTAACGCTTTTGCATAAAGGCTCGTCACTTACACCGCCACCAATTACACAGGATATGTAATATTAGTCCTGTCGTCCAAATGGTCTGCATTATCACAGGGCTATCTTAAACCCCGGATGATAAAACATCCCTTGAAGTCAAACGCTGATAAGTGATTTCAGTGGATAAGACTAAGCAGATAGGCAGAGGGAACGAGAAACCCAATTTTTCATGTGACTTGGAGATTGTTCACGGTGTTGACTTTATGTTTCTCTTTTTTTCCCCTCCTGCCTCATTCTTTGAATATAAGTGATGGAAAAAATCATAGTCTTCTAGCATCAAAAAGAATCTGGCATTTATTCTGAGCTTTGAAAATGGGTTTAGTTCTTATCACCAACGGTGTGCATGGTAATTTGCACCTTGCCTAGTGCTCATTCTTCTGAGATGGGTCACATACGTGTGTGTGTGTGTGTGAATTTATATGTGTGTGAAACAGCAACAGAGAGTTAGAAGAACTGAGAGAGACGCAGCAATAGCATACCTAAGTGTGTCTTTGTGTGTGTGTGTGTGCCCATGCATGGTTGTGTCTTCTGACAGCCCGAGAGTAAACAGAAACGATATTAATCCCCCCCTTTTGCTCCCCCTGCCCTTGTGTTTTCGTCATTTTTAATAACACGGTTTCTATTCAACAATTAATCCAATTAACAAGGATCCAGATAATTAATGAACATACGTTTAGGCCCTTTTGAAGAGAGGCTGTTAGCTCACTCACAATGAGCTCTGAGAGCGCCTTGGGTTCTCGAATGAAAGTATGCTGCTCGAAACAATCGGGCCCTCGGTAGGGCCCCTGCAGCTTTTCACGGCTTGCCTTGGGGGCCACAGCCGTGGGAACGCAAGTCGGAGCTGGTGACTCTGTCGAGGCAAGGCTGTCTGCGATAAAGACTGCAGCTCTGGAGGAGGCGAACAGAGAGAGACCCACGGGCTCTGATAACACGCATACATACAAACAAGTACAACATCTCTCTCTTTTTCTACCGACTTGCTAGTTTGGGGATTGTGGGGAAAAACTGCCGGCAGAATCTGGGTCATTTACATTTTGAGGAAGGTGTGAGCACAATGAGAAAGAAATAAATGTCCTTCTAGCAACCACAGCACATACAGAGAAACACATAATGCCCCTATTATTCATTTTAACTTGTATCACAGGCATGACATGACAAATGCACTATTCTTCCTTGTGCATTGTTTCCCTCACACTTGTTTGTGCTTGGTGGTACTAAACAGTGTCCATGCAGTATTTTTTAATTTTTTTTTGTCATCAAATAATCACCTGATGTAAGAACTGGAGATACAATGGACAAAGAGTAAGCGTGTGTAAGTGAAGCAAAGGTGGGGCGTGTTCAGATGACAGGCTAATAATGAACTTCCCCTTTAGGTATACTTTAGTGGTCTGTAAAGATCTGCAAAGGTCAATCAATTTACAACCTCTAAACTGCTTTGTAGGCACTCATTTTAAATGTCAGTATTGCCACGTATGTTGATATTTTACTGTATCTGTGTTTACCTCTCAGTAGCTCCTAGCCTATTGTTAGGAGAAGCTCCAAAAAAATTAAAGGTATGTCCATCCAACATTTATGGATTGAGAGTAATTAAAAACAGTACTTTAGCAGTAAAAGTAGCTCTTAACTTTGAGAAGCTGAGAGGTACTTTGCCTTTTTCTGCACAATTCTTCCAAAAATACAGCCATCATTTAGTAAGAAAAAATATTTCGATGGTGGAAAGTTATTTTAATGATTGAACTGGGGCAGCATCACCAAAAATGCTGTTTTGAATGGCCCTTTTGCTACTAAAATGTGTTTCCAGTGCTGCTAAATATCTCTGCCATCTGTCAGAATTCTTAATGCTCATCAGACTCAATTTTACCTGACAGTATAATAAGTGAACAGCAGCACTGGTTGTATTAAAAGTGTTGTCAGGGACATCCCTGGATTTCCAGGTACAACTGTTCTGTTAATTTACAGGATCTTTTTAGTTTCGTGTAATATTAACAATATATTCACTGAAGCACAGAGCATACGCTGTAGTTTAAAAAAAAGAAGCCGCTTAGGTCTGAAAAAGTGAAGCTGTTGTGAAGGTAATGAATAAGCCTGCATTCCTCCTAATGACCAACAGGGGGTGAACATGCATGTTGGAATCATAAACGGTATAAATTATGGACACAACTTCTGGGCTGGAAGCTGCAGTCTATCTAAAGCCCACCAGATGTGGTTGCAAAAAGACCGCTGTTCTTATGTGACATCATGCGCACATTGCTCAAGGGTTTTCTGCCATACTGGGCGTGATAGTGGTTGGTAGGGAAAAATGTGTACTCCCTGATTAATTGGTAGTGGTTTGTAGAGGTTTCTGGATCTTGCTGTGTGAAATCAATTGCAAATTGCCCAATGGTTGCGGAGCAGTGTCTAGGCCTGTGTGACTGGGGGCCTTAGTCACTTGAGCCTATATGATTTTCACATCCAAAATGGCCGACAACTTAACGTCACATGATCACGTGAATGTAAACCTGCAGAAGAAGGTTTTGGAACACCAGTTTTCTTTCTGTTGTGGCTCTGTAAAAGCTTTCCCGCTCAGTTTATGGGTTCAGCCACTCATTTTGGGTCAAACTGAATAAAATTAAAGTTGTCAATCACAAGTTGTTAGCCAATGAGCGTGCGGTTTCACAGACAGACCCGCCCTTTCCTGTCACATTTCGAAATATTCAACCTTAGGCTTCAAAACGGGACTTGAGAGACCAGTGGGTGACAATATCATGGTTACATTCATTTTTTATAATGTCTATGGCTGCAAATAAGAAGACATTAAAAAAAGAAGACCACAGCTTCGACTATTGCGAAAGATGCTAATTTTGAGAATTGTGTCCCCTTTTGGATTAAAATAGATGCCAGAGCAGATAAACAAGGACATTCTATGGAAACAGCTGCTGTTTTTCTCCAATTAGTACATTCAGAGTGTTTTTCCCTATCCAAAACTATCAATTAATATCACAGGGAATCACCTATAGCCAAGCTAGCTAGCTAGCATTAGCTTTGGCTCAGTCTTCTTTTCCAAACATGGTCATGTCCCATTTCAACTGAAATGGCGCTGGCCAAATGCCAAGTCAATGTGTAACGACATGGTGGCTACATTCATCTTCTATCTACAGTCTATGACACATAGCAGTGGCCTGTCAGTCAGTCACTCTGCACATTAGTAGGAAATGAATTCACAAAGCATAACGTCATTCGTGCCAGAAGGGCCTTTCCCTTTGCTTGTGAGTTCTTGTTTATTTTTTACTAGTAGTTGCTCTCAGCAGCTTTGGGAGTATATCTAAAGAGGAAACTCTTATAAACTTTCTGAACAGTTTACAGTGATTCCTCTAATCTACAAATATAAACCCTGGTGCTTTGGAGTGGTTTCTATATATATACTTAACTACACTGGTGTGAGTGCGATCTCATTTGTGTGAGTTTTCTAGGTCGAAATACCTCAACTGCATGTCGCCCTGGGCTCCATTACAGATGCGAGCGACGGGGTCAGAGACCTCTATACATCACGTTATATTTGACGCCTGCCTACTCAACACATTATAAGGTTAGTAAAGGGCAAAAAGCATTTTTGAAATTTAGCTGGCTTAGATTTGTGGTCACTAAGTAGTTGCAGAATTCATGGACAGGAAACCAGACCAGGAAAATATCCATGTGCATGTGAGTCCAATCTGCTAATGCAGCTGAATTCGGCACATCAGAAATTCACACAGTGCAGGTTATACTTGAAAGGAAAAGAAAAAAAAAAGGCCAGCTGGTGAAGTGCTAAAGCATGGGGCAGCATGAGGAAAAAAAAATCTATCACAATTCAATCTGACACTGCAACATTCAAGCTCTTGTGTGTTTTCACAGCCCCTTCTTACACCCCCTCCCCCCCCCCTTTCAACTATACACTATTTTCTATTTTGTTAAAGGTCACCTTGGGTGTTGTAGCGTAAATGGTCCAGTGGTTTGGCAATCTGGTGATGGAAATGCCTGTTGGCTTTCCTGTTGTCACCCGGACAGGGGAAGGGAGGGAGGGAGAGAGGTGTAGGACAGCTGGAACTACTCGTGATTTTGGGCTGTGGGTGGGAAAACATCGCCTCCAAACTCCCACCTTGAACCTGCTGATCATCAATCCGACACACAAAAGCCACTCTTTACCATTTTGCAAGATGAGGCACTTATACAGGCCGGGGGATATGTTTCGCAGGCCACCCGCTCCTCATTTCATTCCTCGTTGAGATCACACCGGTGTCAGCACAGCTTAAAGAAGTCCAGCTGATGCTACATCTGTCCGTACCAATTGTTAACAGTGTGGACTCGTTCCCGCTCCTCCTGAAGATGCCTGTATTTGTTTACTTGCTTTTTTCTGTCTGTTTGTTTGCGCCTGCCAAACCATAGCAGGGAAAAGAAATGAGTGTTTGTGAGCGATAAGACCTGTAGGAGAGGAAGAGGAGAAAGATGAACAGAGAAAGTGGGAGACTGATAGTGACGGAGGGAGAGAGGCAGAGAATCCTCATTGATCACATGTGCAAAGAGAAGGATTGATCCCGTGGATATAAACACACGCGCAAACACACGGAGTCACACTGGCAATCATGAGCACTGGTAAGAGAATCACTTTACACCTAAACAGTGAATCAGGATGTGAGTTTGCTTGGTTTTTTTCAGCAGATTT
Source organism: Tylochromis polylepis (assembly GCA_015107715.1). Classification (NCBI taxonomy): domain Eukaryota; kingdom Metazoa; phylum Chordata; class Actinopteri; order Cichliformes; family Cichlidae; genus Tylochromis; species Tylochromis polylepis. The sequence goes on from VVHJ01038256.1 coordinate 44,406, forward strand.
TTATTAATATTTAAGGGGAGTTTTGTGGAGGGCTGCAAGAGGGAAACAGAATTTCAGCTTTAAAGTGTTTACATTATTCCTCCATTCTTGAATTAAACCTGTGAATTAGACACCTGGCATATGGAGAGGCAGATAGATAAATCTCCATTGTGCTGTCCTGTCTTGCACATGCTCAGTAGCTCCCCGGATGAGCAACGGAGTCCGCCAGGCAGACGAGAACAAGACGAATCATTCCCCGGGGGGGCATTATTTCTGTTGCACAGCACTATCCCTTCATTGCTGGTTCTAACAATCTGCCTTTTGAGACTATAACACTGCAGTAAGAGAGACAGGACATCAGAAAAAAAAGGGACCAGATGAAAAGAGGAAGGAAGTGATAAAGAGGAAGACAGATGAAGACTTCCCAAGAGCTTAATCAATCCTTCAGTGTGCACGGGGCTACATTACAGCATGCAACACCACAACACGGCTTTTTATCATATTAAGTGTGACCCACATGGCTGAATTATTTGATTTTCAACATGCCGAGATGTTGCACACAAAGTGGGACATTCGCATTCAGGTTGTTTGTTCAGATAAGGGAGCGTGGTGATGTTGTTAAGTGGCAGTTGTCGCCTCAATTCTCCTCTGTTTTTCACTTGCGAAGGGGGGGAAAAAAACAGAGAAACAAGTGGTTTCTTCTTCGGTCTCTTACTTCTCTTTTCTGCAGCTGACTGCTCCTAAATCTCAGGTCTGGCTGGAGCAAGACAGCTCTCTCTACCAGGTGACACAACATTCCCCTTTCCTCCATTCATCCATCTCGACGTGGCCCACACAGCCCCTCTTTCCCTTCATTTCTCTGCGCGCTGGATTCATCTCAGGCTGCCCGTCTGTCTCCGAGCTCAGGTGCAACCAATCTCCCTGTCCTCCTCTTTATTCAGCGTGCTCTCTCGCTCTCTCAAACAGACAGCACAGGCATTGTCATGGTGCCTTTTCCTCTTCATAATTGTCCCCTTCCTCTTCCTTCCTCAGCCTTTTCTCTGCTTTTCTCAATTTCCTTTTTTTCCCCTCCGTCAACAAAACACTATCAGAGTGTTTGTGTAGCTTTTGTTGCGCAGCTCACTGCAGTATAAAAGCCTTTGTTGGCCTGCCACCACTATGATGTGGCGAGACGGAGATGCACAAGGACAAACTTAAGCTCTGTGGAGCCGGCTCTCACGACGTCACTGTTCCTTCTGAGAGAAGCGTCTCATCCTGCTGCTGCTGGGGTGCAAGCTAGACACGTACCTACTCACTTGACTTAGTAGTCAGCGGTGTTGATCTGTGTGGCTGGATGATGTCTGTGCATGTACGGTCCCATGTCGGCATACCGAAGTGTTTCCGACAGTGAAATAGCTCTCGTGTGCTCCTCAGTGGGAGTAGCTGCACGGCGGCGGCAGCTGTTGTGAGCGGCTGAGCTTGCTAAGCTAATAATAAACCTTGGAGCGGAGCGAGTGGCTGTGGGCCCCACACCATCTATGGTTGACCCTTGAAGTTGAGCTGTAACAGAGAGTGGCCATCAGGAGAGATCCTGGATTAGAGAATGCCATCCCAGTAAGATGTGACTTACTGGAGCCAACATAGAACCTGCAACGCAACAACGTAGCACATTGTTGCTGTGACACTGTGTTTCACATGCAGTGCCAGGCGAAAGAAACAAATAAAATACGGGGAAGTTTTTCTCTCCTGGATTTGTTTTGGTGAAGAAACACATTTGTCCTTCTATTTTTTCCACTTCTTTGTATATTCAGTTACAGCCATTCTGATAGTGTCAGCAATCTCTTTCCAGGAGTTTGCAGACATTTGGGAGTCCTATGGCTATTATTCTTTATGTTAAGGTGATGATTGTTATTCTCTCACTAATAAATTCAAAAAGCTGCGGAAAAAAGTAGCTGGAATTTTTTGAAAACTGAGATTTTCCGTTTTTGTTTAAAAAAAAGAAAAAAAAATCCCGTCCCCACATGCAGCTTTGAAAAAATATCTCCGTCCACATGTAAAAGCAAAAAACGAAGTCAAACGCTGTCTAGAACGTGCCAAATCCTAACCGTGTAGAAATGTTGGCCAATCAGAAGTCTAGAGGCCTGGGAGGGAAAGCGTAAACAGGGTTTTGTACTCTCACAAAACCTTAAGTACTTTTGAAAAGTTTATGTGTTTTTCTGGAAAGGCAGCTAATTTTGTGTTACTTTTCAAGTGCCTTCATCATTTCAAATGTTAATAACTAAAGACAGTATTTTGGCTGGTGTAGACTCACAACTTAGGAATGGACAAAATGCATACAGCATACATAAATAATACATTAAAAAATTACATTTATTCAAAACGACGACGACGTTGTCATCGGGATTTGGGTTGTGAGAGCATCTGTGTTGAATGTAGAAGCCACATCCGAAGTTCACTCTGACGCCTCTGTCTTTCTAAATGGAGGGACAGTAACTGCGTGTGTATACGTAAGCGTGTAAAAACTGCAGATAGTAAGATTAACGGCAACAGTATTTTGTCTATATAAAAGAAATTCATCTCATGTAAACAACAACATGGCGCACAGCGTGATGTCAAAAAAGGCGCACACCTTTGACGTTGCGTGACTAAATCTCCGTTTTCCTCGTCCACACGTAAACACAAAAACAGAGTTTTTTCGAAAATCTCCACCCTGGCAGGAGTTTTTAAAAATCTCCATTTTCAGTGATCCAAAACGCCGTTTATGTGTGGACGAAAGGCCCAAACGCATAGACAAAGCTGCGTTTTCAAAAATACCCGCGTACGTGTGGACGTAGCCTTAGCCTACTATAATTTTATGATTTAGTTGACTAAAATTAGACTAAAACTAAATGTCGTTTTTGTCAAAAGACTGTGACTTAGACTACGTTTACACTACTCCGGATAAATTTGAAAACGGCGTTTTCGTCTAAAAACGCTCCGCGTCCACACTATCGTTTTCAATCGTTTCCGAAAACGCTTACGTTCCTGTACCGCGCATGCGTGAAACGTAAGACGATTCGACTGCGTCATTTCCGTCTGCCGTTTATTTACTTATTTACTTTACATTCCGTCTTCTTTGAAGAAAAGCTATCT
>VVHJ01038258.1:2079-14817 GCA_015107715.1 Tylochromis polylepis
GTTAAGAGGGTGAATTTGTATCTGCTTCCATTATTTCAGCTGTATTTTTCCTTGTATATTGTTTAGATGGACTCTGGAGAGTTACATAATGCAAATTTTGAATTAAAATAATAATAGACCAAAACCATCCCAGAAATAAAGGAATAAGCTGACATTTGGGGACATACCATAGATATAAATGAATGTCTACCTTTACCAGCTGCTTAGTTTAGTGGGGCATAAACACCGACGTGTTATATTTTGTCTAATATGTAAAAAAACTAAAGTGTAAGAAAAACAGTTTCCAGTTTTATGGGACTTAAAAGTACAGCTTTCTTGGCATTAAGCAGTATAACAGCAAAGACTCCAGGAAGTCACTGGTTCCTTCCCAGAACCCACATAAACAGCTAATTATCATTTTTACATTTTTTGGCTGGGCTTTGACGCTATTGAACATAACCATGCTAAGTTAATTGACTAACTTCACGTGAGCTGAACAGATGTGATAAGAGTATTGATTTTGTCATTTAAATCTCCACCAGAACAGGGAAATTTGACTCCCAACATGAACTATTTTTTGAACATAGCTTCACTGAGGAGAAATGATGGAATGAAGGGTAGAAATATTTTTTTAAGTCAATAATAGGAAAGTCCTTCATCACTTGCCTAACCAGAACATAACAATTTTTTGCTATTTTTTTTCTTGTGTACTGTGTGTGACCAGATTGGTAGGAACCCCATCCTGAATGCTGGATGCTATGGGATCCTTAAATCTGTACAGGACAACCCAGATTCTGCCTTGGAGACTTTAGACTTTCCAGTAAGTCACACATCTTAGGTCCTTAACATTTTTTACAAGTGTTCTCTTATTCACTAGTTCTCCTGTGTATCACTCTCTCTAGGACATCACAGTAAGCCGGGATTTTGAAGACTTGTGTACAGCAGTGAAAGAAATATTCCCTGCGCTTAGAGTAAATCATGGGGGCCGCTTTGGCACATTCAGCAAAGCAAAAGCTTGAAAAGTGTTACTGTAATTGCTGTAGTTTTATGCCAGCAAAGATGGAAGAAATCTTGTCAAAGCCCTATGGACGTTTTCATCAACAGATAAACCAAAGGATGCATGCCTGCAAAAATAAAACTTTTTAAAAGATGTCTTTTTTGTTGTTGTTAAAGAGTCATGAGAGCATATCCTTCTGAATAAAATGCACTTTGAATAAATAAAACTTCTTAAATATCCAATCAATTGAAAATAAAGGCAATTCAGATGCTCATTTTCCAGTAGAAACAGCATGTGTGTAGTGTTTAAAACTAATTTTTTGATGAAGTCACAGAAAATAGGCATGAAATACAGGTATTGAGTATGATTCTTTTAGATATGATCTGATTTGATGTTATATAATGTCAGTGGGTAGAATGATGGAGAGGATCAGAGAGCACTGTATTGTGTATGAAAAGAAGTGAAAGTGGGTTGCACAAAAAGGATTTAAGTACTGCATGACTAGTCTAATAGAAAAACCAGCTTTGAAAGAACAGTCCGCTATTAGATAAGAGACCTGTTTACTGACGCAGGACAACTCAAACTGTGTTAGATACATACGGTGAGCTGTCATGTGGATGCATATATCTCTCCCACACACCACTAAATGATCTTAAGCCAAGCTATTTTATTCCAGAACACTGTATGTAGTATGTAATATGTAATATATATGCTTTTGAATAAATTTGACATCTAACTGGTTTATTTTGGGGCCTTTAAATAGCTTGCAGGGATTTGGGTCATCTTATGACTACATTTGCATATTTTTTTATTAACAAATAATCAATACTTATTACTACTTCATTTACATATGTACTGTATCATAGAAAGCATTAAATTCTCTGATCTACTGGATAATGGATAAGATCCAAAAGGCCATCATTTGGCTGCATGCATGTCTTCCATACAACATAAAATCATTTTGAAATTAGTCGAACTACTACATATGTGATATACACTTACTGGCACAACTTCACCTCCTTCCAAAGTACATGGAGAGGAGCAATGGTCTAGAGACTTAAGCTCCAGTTTCAACTTTCGCTGGGGGTCACAGACTGAAACCCATAAATAATAAAGTTGTTCTTCATGCAACAAGTATTGCCACAGGGGGTTCAACCTCTTTACAGTTTGTTAGATGACCTGGTGAGGGTCAAACCAATCTACAGAATGAAAAAGAATGGTGATTTAAGTGATTTTGAATGTGGTATGGTTGTTGGTGCTAGACAGACTGGTCTGAATTTTTGTTTTTAGAAACTGCACTGGCATTTTCCTGTATAATCTAGGGATTTCAGAGAGAATGGTCAGGAAAAAGAGAAAACGTCTAATGAGCATCAGTTCTCTTGGGAAAAAACCTAAAACCGAGCTATGCAGAAGAGCGTCTATGAACAACTTAAACAACAAGTTAAACCTTAAAGCAGATGGCCTACAGCAGCAGATGACCTCACCAGGTGCCACTCCTGAAAACACAAAACTAAACACCAAAATTGAACTTAAGATCGGAAAAACCTTGTATGGTCTGAGAGTGTGGCATATGCAACATGAAAGCGATGCTGCCTTATATCGACGGTTCAGGCTGGTGGCAGTGGTGTCGGAGATATATTAGGACTCCTTATTTCCAATTGAGCACCAGCTGGTAGTAAGGGCTCCTAAACACCACACATGCTATTGTTGGTGACCATGTTCATGCTTTTATGGCCACAGTGTACCCATCTTCTGATGGCTGCTTCCAGCAGAATAATGTAAAATATTACAAACATTATATATAATCTCAAACTGGTTTCTTGAACATGACATTGACTTCACTGTACTCAAAAGGCCTCCACAATCACCACATCTCAATCCAGAGCACCATTGAGACTCGGGGAAATAGCAGGTCCATATTACCCATGTGCAGCCGATAAATCTGCAGCAACTGTGTGATACCGTCATGACAATATGGACCAGTTCTACCACTATCAAGGTGTACCTAACAAAGTGGCTGGTGTAATGTCTATTTCATTTTTAATAATCCTGAAATACAGTGAAGTCCCTCTGTAATTTTTCAAATAATTTTTAAGATTATATTTCTAAGATATGTGATATAAATTTAGAGAAATTTTACACCTTTACAAATTTTGCTTCATTAGCTTGAGGCTGTCTTGTGATTATAGTTTTATTGCAAGCGTTTAGAGTTCTTCATTTAAATGCATATATCATTTAAAGCACAACATACGCCCATCTACTGGATATTAGATCAAACTGATCTTTTGGATTAAAAACGTAACGTATGACGTAAGATCAACTAATTGGGTCTGATCGATTGTGCATGTGCACTGACTCGCTCTTTCACGTGAGCTTTTCAATCTGTGGCTGGCTGACTCAGCAGGTTGAACGTGACCAGCGGTCACATCACACACAGAGAGGTAAACATTAACCAGCAGAAGTTGTTTGCGTGTCAAAGAAACTTTTTGCTGGAAAGAAGACCATGGCGACAGCTAGGTCTGTGCAGACTAAAGGATATTTGCTGTACAGGTAGGCTATTTCTGTCAATCTACACCGAACCCGCAGGTAAACCAGTTTTTGCAGATATAGGAAAACACGTAGACCCATTTAAATGAATGAATTGTGAAAGCAGCAAATGGCAAACGGTTTAAAAAAATTTTTTTTTCCGCTATTCAGTATCTTTTATATGTTTAGTTCAAATGTAAATGTTTTCAGGCATATTCCATATGGATATATTGTATCTCTACATTATGTTCCTATAATACGTTTATGTAAGAAAACGCATTGTTTTTCAAACATGCTTTGATCACTTGGAGGACCTCTGAACTTTGTCCCGTCTGAACTTTTTTGCCTCTATAGTGTTACGTAACCACGACTAGGATAACTGGGTCCCAACAAACCGAATATGGGGTATGACACGTACTCATCTGAGACTAGGATGATCAAGTGTCTCTGTTTATGTTGAACAGCACAGCTCTCTCACTTTTTTTTTTTTTTTTTTTTGTTTCAAACAAGGGAAAATATGACATGTTGTGACACAGCGTGTGTGTGTCATAATTGGCTAAAATGGTCAGATATTGCTCAAAAACTTTAGATAACCAGTGGATATCATCCTTACTGAAATCCAGTGATCATTACCAGATAGAACAATAGCTACTGAAATAAAAGAGAACACGGGAGTATATAGAGCATGAGACGTAAGAACGAACTTCAGCGTCCATCCCCTATTGTATTTACTTAGAAAGAAGTAGGAAAGTTTGGATTTAAATATAATTTATTCAGCTTTTACATGCTAAAAGCAAAGCTGGTAACCTGCATAGTTGGATATGGAAATTTCCAGCTGTTTCCCCAACATTGCTGACATGTCCCACATTGTCCCACACAAACACAATGTTTTTACCACATTTAGTTTTGTGGGATCTGGTCAACTTATCTTTAGCATATGATTTAAATATTTCATTTCAATGCAACTTTCCAAACTCCTTTGCTAAGTTAATATAATGAGCATAAAAGGGATCTAAAGTTTAACCTTACAAGGTCATCTCTCTGTTTTGTTTTTCTAATACCCATAACCTTTAAAACAATTTTGAATTATTAGGTATGTTTCTGTATTGTCTAGGGGGGAAGGGGGGGGAGGGAACTCACCAATTTCTTTAACGTTATAATTGCATTTCCTTTTATTCTTGGTCATTTTAAGCCTTATCCACCAAAACTTTGTGGCTACTTGCAAGTTTCTACCTTAGGTAACAGACCTCCACAAGACCCATGATGACAGCCTTTCATCAGAACCATTCAGTAACAGCCAGATTTTAGGAATGATCTGTCCTGCGGTATTGATCTTAGAATTTTGGAGCCAATGAATATGTTGTCTCACTATGTGGGATGGGGAAGAAGGGATGAAAATGTTGTGCAGTTCCACACAAAGTGGGTCAACTGGTTACCATATTTTTTTGTGCCTCCATCCACTATGCATTTGGTCTGTCACTGACTGAAATGTTATTCAAAAACAAGTCTTTGGCTTATTATATCCTTTGTTATTGTTGATAGGGTGCCATGGGAAATACATTTTTAATTATAGCTCCCAATCAAAGCCATTGGCCCATGGGGTTATTAAAAGAAACGTCCCACTGACCTTGAAAGTTTTAGGACTTTAGAATGACAAAACAAAGCAAAAGACTCAGCAGATGACTTTGCAAGTACTAACTTTAAGCATAATATAGCCCCCTAATCCATTAGTGGGGGATACACCAGCTATACAGTATGAGACAAATCCAGGATTTGAGGTTAATGTGACATTGAAGCAGTTTCAAAAATGTATTAAAATTGTGAGTTTTATATTACGAAGAATTACGAAGGTCTGTGAATTTCAAATACAGCTGAGTTTAAGTATGTTTGTCAATTTTACTGTTACTTTAAATTTGTATCTTTTCTTAATAAAACTGCTGTTTTACTATTTGGAATAATTCATATCACCTGTACTTATTCTCTTCTTTTCATTGGAACACTTTCTAAAAGTGCAGCTTTAACGCATGACAGATTGAAGTTTTACTTCTCTGCTATGTGGGGCAAGAAACGGGTAGGTTAATATTCAGATACCATTTGGAGCCTCTTGGATAGTTACAGTAGTTCTAAAGTGAATAATATTCCCCCTTTATCCACTCCAGAGTGGGTGAAATAAAAAAGTTTTATGGTTGAAGACACAAGCTGTGGCATTCAGCCCACTCACTCATACAGTATGCATATTTTTCATATCAAAGAATATTAGCATGACTATCTTTTAGCCCATATGTCATGCGCATCTCCATGTTCCTTTTTAAGTTTTTCTTTTTTATATTGACAACTTCTGGGTTTTTATGTTTTTGCTTCGAGCTTTTGTGAAACTTTCTTTCATCTTGTTTCTGTGTAGGAGGTTTTCAGAGAGCAGCGACAAAGGCTGGTTCCGATCCTTATTTGTGCACAAAGCCGATGCCAGGAAAGATGCTCACTCCAACCTGCTTTCAAAGAAGGAGACGAGCAACTTGTATAAGATTCAATGTAGGCCTACACCTTTTTACTTACATAGAAGCAAGGGTTTAGTTTCTTTAAGTGTTGGGTTACAGAAGGCCAAAGACAAGTGCCTGCGATACACTTACATCACATTGTTATGACATGGAACCTGTATATGTGTCTCAAAAGTGAAATAAATCATTTTAATTAAAGGCCTTATGACCTCAGAGAAAACTGAAAACAACATGAGAGACGAAAATGAGGCTCCACTGCAACAGCTTATACATACACAAAACACTGACAGCAACAAGTAATTCTACAATAAGATGATGTCTCATGCCTGTAAACTTTAGTGACATCTGAGCAGTTTGTCTGGTTTTCTTAGTCTGCCAAGGTAACCATTTCTCTCTTGAACAGAAATCTATCATTCTCTCGGGGCTTTGATCTTTTGTGTTGCGTACATCATACCGCACAGGGATTTCAATTTGAACACTCTATCAGCCGTTGCCTATAACCTATTGCAAGTGAATCAGTTTTGTATATCAAGTCTTTGCTGAATCGGAGTGTGAAATTACTTTGAAGAATTTGACTGTTGCTTTTATTTTTTTTTTAAAAAATGCATCTATTTCTGGTAAGTTTTGTCCCTGCCTTTTTTCTTTTCCAGTTCATAACGTCAAACCAGAATGCCTAGAAGCATACAACAGTCTGGAGTAAGTGTTTTTACTGATACATTTGAAACATTTCCTGCAAGTTATGTTTTTCAGTGCTTTACGTTCTTTGGGTTTCTTTCAGTAGTGCAATAGACGGTGTGCTGGATATGGTTTGACCAAAGGATTAACTAATCAGATGAGCTTCATGATATAAATTTATTTAATTGTGAAAAATTATGTGAACATACAGCTGAGTATATATCTTGAATGGTTTTGTTTTTTTTATGCTTCCTGACTGCCCTCTAGTTGGTCTTCAAGATAAAGTGAGAGCATGTCCCAATGGCATACACCTTCATTAATTTGTATTTTATTTTATTACTTTTATGCTGGCTTTAGGGCTGAAGTGCAGAAAAGGCTTCACGAGGACCAGGACTATCCATGTGAGGTAGTTGGAAGCTGGAATACCTGGTATGGGGAACAGGATCAGGCTGGTAAGCAGTAAATGCACAAAACAGTGTCACCTTTGACTGATCACTGCTGCTGTGTGTAGATGGTTGGACTTTTTTTTCTTTTTCCTGTATCAAGTTCCCATAAAACACATCATTTGAGTGGCTGACTTTTAGCAGAGCTTTGCAGACACAGAAACACTACTTGATGACTGACAACCAGCATGTCACCTTCTGCATATATGATATATTAATGTGATCATTTAAGTGTATAGTATACATAAAAAGCAGTCAGTATCTATAAAAAGTGATTGCAAGGAGATGACGGTTCTGTATCTCTTAATTGTGTGGGTGGCATCAGACCTTATGCAGTGCTACAGTGACATCTGCTGTTATTTTTCTGCAGTGCATCTGTGGCGATATAGAGGAGGCTACCCAGCTTTGACTGATTGTCTGCAGAAGTTGAGAGTTAACAAGGTATGCTGTGACCTTTTTAATAATCTCTTATTAAAGCCACTCTACATTGCATACAATACATACAAGACCTTAGATTCTCACCTCTGGCGCTGGTGCCCACCTCTCAATTTTAAATGCATGTAGACATTGAGGGTTCTCGGGAGGGGCCATGCTGACACCTGCTGCTTTCTGGCAGAAAGCACCATGCCCCTCCCATGTTTTAAATGCACTTTAGAACAGCACGCAGCAACACCACATATGAGCGGGCGGAGAGAGGTATGGGGTCTTCACACCCCCGTTATCTGTTCGCCATCGGGGCGGGGGGCTGGGAGGAGGAGTTGGGTCTCTGGTCAGGGTCTGGGACGCTGGCCCTCCTTGCTGCTGCTGCAGGACGGGGGGCGGTCTGCTTGTCTCCACCCCAGGGAAAGGGTAACATCTCCTAGGTCTGGGAACGGATTGCCCCTCTGGGGGTGGTGGTACCTGACCTGGGGGTATAGAGTATGTTTGCCTGTTTGTCTATGTCTATGTGACAGGTCGGGGCTTAGACTCCACCTCTCTGGGAACATCTCAGGCCCCCCCCAGGTGTGGGGGCCTGTCTCCCCCCACCACACTCCCTGCCGTTGGTGCATTGGTGGTTCTCAGTGTCCGGGGCTGGGCGCTCAGGTATGTACCGGCTCACTCCCGGTGGCTGCTTGGCGGGGCCTGGTGCCTGTGGCTCGGTCGGGCCCCTTCCGGGGGGGTGGGGGGCCCTTGGGCCTCTGGGCCTGGGGCTTGGTCCACTCTGGCATGGCTGGCTGCCGGCAGAGCCTGTGGGCTCGTCACCGCAGCCCCCTGTGGCTTCTGCACTGTGGCTGCTGGGTGACCCCACATCTGGGGCTCTGCTCAGCTCTTTCCAGGAGGGTGGCGCGGCTGCCCCTCCGGTGGTCCTCATTGGGCTCTCACGCTCTGGGGGGCCTCTGGATGTCTGGGGCCTGGATCTCCTCCATGCCTACTTCATGCCCTGGAGGGCAGGGCTATGGCTCCCCACATCCTCTAGCAGGTAGTTACATGGAGAAACCTTTTAAATACAAGCGAGCTCACGCACACAGGTGTGCATACAGGTGTACACACGGGTGCTCACAGACACAAACTATATCTTCCTTGGCTGCTATCTCAAAGCATATCGTGCACTGTCGGTCTTGCGTGCTGCTCAATAGCATTCAATATTTAGAATTTACTGTTACTTACTCTTATCTAGCTTGTTGCTGTGGTCTCCGTATTGTGTTGTTGTCTTTTTGCTTGTTTTCTTTTTTCTTCTTTTAACAGGTGGTCCAATGGATTTTCTTAGTGTCTTCTCTCACTGTCCCCCTTCCCCTCTGTTTTTCTTTCTCCCTTTCCATCCAATTATCTGTCCAATTTGTAATAACTTAGAATAAAATAAATAATAATAATAAAGATCAATCAAGTAGACCAATATGGCATAGCCATAATGATCCACTTGAAAAAATAAATCCGTTGGGCATCTTTCTTGGCCTTCAGACAACAATTCTGATTGCTAAAGTACCGAACGGGACAGGCACAACAAAAAAAAAGGAGAAAAAGAAAAGATTCTCCAGGGGAAAATTGCTTAATTTGTTTTTGTTTTGATTTGGGTTTGGTTTTTTTTGTTTTTTTTAAGTAAGAATTTTCTTTAAATGTTAATGTGTTGTTTCTGTGGAGGAAAGGCATTTTGCAGGTGCTGATTTTTTTGTTTGTCTTTTTTAAGATAAAATTTTCTAAGATAATATTAATGCTCACTTTTTAGGGTTAAAAACAAACATTTTATCCCTTTTTAGGAGTACTTAGAGTTTCGGAAGGAGAGGGCCAAAATGTTGCTTTCAAGACGAAATGAACTTCTTCTGGAGTTCAGTTTCTGGAATGAACCCCTTCCCAGACAAGGACAAAACCTCTATGAAATGCGCACCTATTACCTTAAGGTATCTATTTATGCTACACATTTTAAAAATGCATAACCTGAATGTATGTGAGCGACACACCATGAATTCTATTTGACTTGTAGGAAAACTAACACACCAGTCTGTTGCTGGGTTTCCCTATCTTCACTTTTATCTTTAGTAACTAAAAAGCATGCTCTACTGGTTTGACATTAGGTCACTGACTCAGCCCTTTAACAATATCCCATTACTTTGACTTTAGAAATTATTTGGTTGATTTTGGTTGATCATAATCCATTTGCACAGTGAAGCACTGTCAGGTCTGTTTTGTTGCATTTATCTGAATCTGAACAGAGTACAGCTTTATGCGCTTCAGAATTCATCCTACTAGTTCTAGCAACAGGCACATCATCAGTAAACACTAGTGACCTGCTTCCACTGGCAAACACAAACTGAGCCTCTTAAAATCAAGATGGGTCCATAAATTTTTGTAATGACACTTTTTTTTTTTAATGATTTAATCCTTTTTGAGGACGCCACATAGGGTTTTAAATTACAATAAAGATGTAATTGAAGGACAGGTGGCTTTAATTTTCAACTTTAATTCAAGGGTTTACTTCTGTAAAGCCTGAACCATGAAATAATTGCCAGAACATTTAAATTTTTGAAATTAGTATGCTTTTTTTTAAACAAATTAACTAATAATAATAATAATAATAATTTTGCATATTTGCATATTTTTGCTCCATATGGCATTTTTGTGCAATGTACTGCTCACAGTTTGCTTATCATAAGCAGTCAAAAAATATATAAGGAGAAAAGTGGTTCAAAAAAATCACACTGATGTTGAGGTCTCAGAAACTCGTATATCAAATATGTTACACTTTGCCTTACAGGGTCAACAAAACTATTGTATCGATTGGATAGGAATTGCACCTATTTTTTTTTTCTTTTTAATACATAGTCTTTCATTTTCAGAAGCTCAAAAGTAATTGGACAGTTGACTGACCAGCAGATTCGTGACCAGGTGAGGCCTGTTCCAATTTTACCCCAGAAAAGTGGGAGGATAAAACTATAGAGAAGGAAAGAAACTGCTCACCATCTAAATCATTCCATGTTGTCTGTCAAACATGGTGGAGGCAATGTTGCATATGGGCATGTAGGCCTGCCAGTGGAATCAGCCACAAATAAAGCATGCTTTTTAGTTACTGAAGATAAAACTGAAGATGGAGAGACCCAGAAACACGAAGCAAATGAAGGTGATGGCAGTAAAGGCCTGGCAGAAGATATGACATCTGCTCTTCAAATATATCCTGATTACTTGATTTAAAATCTCCTGTGGTGATTTACAAAGGCAAAATTTAAAAAAAAATATACACATCCCCATGCTGTATACAATTTTTAAGTGCATGGCAGGGTCTACATTTAACAAAATCTGGATATATTAATGTATATACTGTTCATTCAGTAAACAGTAATAATATAACTTTGGTAATCCTGTATAACTGTCTGTACAGTTTTAATAAAATCGTTACATAACTAGCGTAGTTCATCTCAAAATGTTTTTTTTTTTTCCCATATTTTTTCAGCTGCTTGTTGTCTTGAACAAGTAATGCAATTCTCCTCTATTTGAAGTAGTCATATATTTTTCACCTCTGGCCTATTCTACGATTTTGCCCTTGCAAGGTTTCCTGTGTAATTTCAGCTCACTTATTCAGACCTGACTCACTGAATTGAAGCTATGATAAAAATCTGTTTACTCAGTGCTTCAGTTCTTCTTGCATGGAGGCTTGTGACACCCAGAGCTCTCTGATCAGTTAAAAAAAACAACCTTGCTATGAATAATAGATAAATAGTGCTTTCACTCTTTCAGTTCTATGGCAATATGATGGTAGCAAAATCATAATCTAGTTTCAAACCGATTCTAATTAATATTTTACTTGTGCTTCAGCCAGGAACCATGATTGAATGGGGCAATCGCTGGTAAGACATGTTGAATTTATTTAAACGTATAAAAGGATATCATTTGTCTGAACCTTCCAGTGGAAGTGAAAATAACAGAAGTGTTTCAGTGATCTTTATACTAAATAAGCTAATGTTTTGCAACAGGGCGAGGGCAATCAAGCATAGACAAGAAAACAATGAGGCAGTAGGCGGTTTCTTCACACAGATTGGCCAACTTTATGTTGTTCATCACTTGTGGGGTGAGTAATTAAGCACTCTACATTTAAAACATGCCAGCAAGATGAGGTGATTGAGATGAGGTGATTTGACATAGCCAACGTGACTCATACTGCTGTATGTTGAAATGTCCGACAAGTTTGGTATGTCTGGCTGAATTTGAGCTAACTGAATGCTCCTGCATACATTCTGTAATCTAATGAATTACTAAAGTTTAGTGTGACGGTTCCATTCGCAGCCTGACATAACATAAGGTAGATATGTCAAACATCAGTCCCTTGGCTGCAAAGGAATTAAAGCACAACATACAAAGGATTTTACAGTGGATATAACATTTGGACTTCTGATTGGATCTTGGAACAGGAAGCATTATATAGCAAGTCAATCAAAGTATGAAAGGGGTTTTAAGAGTGTTTGTCCAAATTTTTAATATCATCTCAACCAGAGGCTTGAATGATAAATTTCACAAATTTTTGAAGCCTCTATTATTTGAATGAAGTAAGGTCATTCAGCCAAAGAGCTTTGTCAGTGTGTTTCTTTGATATAAGACATTAGTTTCTTTGAAATGACAACAGCATGAGGAAATACTGAGACACATTGTTGTAATTGCAAATATTTTCCGTAAGACATGTTGGGCTGTTTTATTCACTGATTGACAGAATGTACTAATACTTTTCAACTTGAAACATACGGAAAGAAATGTTTGGGGGCGGGGTTTAACGCTATTATTCAATTGTGGTCGGACATTTATGATCAAATTGAGCCATATGTGGCCCACGAACTACATGTTCTTACCTGAAATGTAGTAGAACAGGAGATTCACATCATGTACTGCATGTGTAGCCGATGAATCTGCAGTAACAGTGTGATGCTATCATGTTAACATGGATCAAAATCTCTGAGGAATGTTTCCAGCACCTGGTTGAATCTGTGCGGTTAACAGTTAAGTTCTGAAGGCAAAAGAGATTCGGCCTGATGCTAGCAAGGTGTAACTAATAAAGTTGCCAGTGACTGTATGTATCCACACATAATGCAATATAATATGTGTGTGTGGTTTTTTTTTTTTTTTTTTTGGGGGGGGGTTGGCTGTTTTTTTTTTTTTTTTGATG
>VVHJ01038258.1:18267-32699 GCA_015107715.1 Tylochromis polylepis
GGAAGGCGTTTTCTCCGCCGCATGCAGAAACAGAGCAGTGGAGAGGAGCTGCTCACAACCAGGAATATGGACTTGCACATATTGGACCACAGGCTGAGGGTCACCAGTATATCCAAGAATGGGCTGGTGAATTTCACGCACCCACTGATAAAGCTGATATTTCTCCGGAACAGGACACGGTAAGGAGATTCATTGATCGGGCCTGATGGTTGTGTCGCTTCGCTTTACGAATCAGGTTTGGTAATCCAGTTCGGATATATGAGATAACCTACAGCGCCTCTTCATTCACTGGGTGGCCGAGCTATTACTAGGCTATTTGCCTGCACATGCTTTGCCTCCTTGAATGATTTACAACAGTGCATGTAGCTGTAAAGAATTGCAATAGCTTTTGTTTTTTGACATCTGTTCTGTTTCATAGTTGCATTTGCACAAAACCTGCAGCATTTAAACAAACAAACTGGATTTTTGTGCCTTGCATACGTTTAATGCGCGATTCTTCCAGTGGGCACAAAATCAGCTATAATCAAACTACTTCAGAAGCGTGCAGCACCATTATGTATTTCGGCTGGACCCCGTCTCTTCGAAACAAACTTAATACATGACATCCTGCGCTCGAAACCAACATCCAGTCTGCAGATTTTTCTGCTCTCACCCTGGCATTAGTACCAGTTTTCAGCTAATCCCTGGATATCCTTCCATTGTTATGCAATTGTTTATTCTTGTGGCTGGCCCACGTATGCATGGCCAAAAGAAGAGCTCGACATCTGTCTTCAGACCACCATGATATAGGCCATGCGGGGTTCAGCTGCAGCTCTCGTGTTGAGTAACAAAGAACCTGTAAACAACTGCCTAGAAAGAGCTACCTTCTGTCATCGCCGTTCTGGAATCTGAAGTCTGTATTATCACACCATACTCTGGAAGTTGCTTATGATATACCTTATTTTGGCTTCCTCTTAAAAAGAGAGCAACTCTTTACTTATTTGGGGTTGATGGGCAGTACAAGTCCATTCTTACAAGACCTTTTTTTTTTTGTCACCAAGCATAGAAAAGTTACATCTAACGTAAATCCGTATGTCAAATGCATCTCTGTACATGCTAGATTGTTTTCATCAACACTCCGTTGACTGTTGGGTAATGGAATAAGTTTTGACATGTTCGCGCTAGACACACCGTGGCATGATGACTTGCACTGCAGTACTGTAGAAAGTAACATAAATAACATGTCTCTGTGAGTAATCATAGATGTGTCGGGAAGGCATTGGGCAACAAGTTAACAAGAAAATCCATATAAATATATATAGCTATTTTTAAAAACTCACTTGAAAGATATAAACTTTTTTTTTTCTTAACAGGTTTACTGAAGCATTCAGTATATGAATAAAAAGTAGGCGAAGCACTGAATAAACAAGAAAGGGCATTTTGTTCATGCCTTGGAGTTATGTCACCATTGTTTTTCCTGTTTCTTTTTCCGTAAGCAAAAGGGATTTTTTTTTTTTTTTTAATCAATTTATTTTTTTCCCACCTTTTGGTCAAACGCTAGGTGACGCGGAATGGGGAGTGGTGGAGAAGTGTGTTTTTAGTTGCTTGATTTCAATCGGGGAGTAAAAACAAGTCCGATTGCTCCAGGACAGTTTTTAGCCATCTCCCTTTTTCAGGCCTCTGCTATTCATTTGTGAACAACTCCCTGCGCAAAGTGATTTGAACGCAGCTCTGAGCAGAATTTTAAGGAGGTAATCACATGTGGCATAGCGTCCGTTAGCACTAGCTTACTACGTCTATAGTGCAGAGGCTAAAAGTAGTGAAAGGAACACTTTTGCCTTGTCTACAAAGAAATATTCATATGATGGAATAAAGTATGCACTATTAGCTACAATATTACTTTGTAAATGTCAGGTGTAATTGAAACAAAATGTCACTACCAACTTAAACATGAATGTCAAATACACTGTTTTGCAGAAAATGAAATATCTAAGGATGTCAGTGAATCCTCCCAGAATGGCTGAAAAAAAATGTGCACCTTGGGCTTCCAAGCCATTCTAGTCTTATTAGTATTCTGGCTTTGTCCTTAGTAGTTGTTTACACTTTGTAGGTGGAGTAATAAACGAAGCTCGGCATCAGCTCAATATATTGTTCTTGCTGAATTGTGGATGTAGCCCCGCAGGCTCCACACAGTCCTCTTTTCTTCTCTTTGGCGGCTAACTACCAAGAGAATGGGTTGGAACAATGCTTCAACCCAGCCAGAAACCCGGTTGGGAGTTTTCCACTTGTCTGCTTCAGTGATCCGTCAAGGTTGGAGCTCCTGCCTCTCCTGTTTGCAGAGGACTTCCCACACCCCGTACCCACTGCCGTTATTGGGGGGGGGGGCTGAGAGAAAACTTGAAAGAATCTTGTTTTCATAAGTTGCCAAAGTAGTAGACAACTTGTCGCGCTCTGATCATAGGACTTCAGTCACTTGAGGCTCATTCCTCACCCTTCAGCAACAGTTTTCGGTGTGCTTATCATATTTTCTCAGCTGGAGCATCAGTTGCAGGCCCAGTGCCGTCACCAGCCCTCACTCCCTAAGTGCTGCTACCACCCGTTGTTTTGTGCAGCTGGATCAAAGTCCAACCTCTTGTGTGCTTGGTTTTCATCTTCCCCACTTGGCCTCTCCCTCGCTACCCATTGCTTCCTCATCTCTTCTAGTTATTTTCATCGCCTTCTCTCAATGTTCCTTCTACTTCAACAGAAGCTTATTTTTCTGACCCGTATTGCTGAATGCTGTACGAAACGTGTTTGGGCCACTGAGCTTGCTAATTATTATTTTTTTTAAAATATGCCCAGCTATCATAATATTGTAATCTTATTTTAATTCAGTGTTTTCACCCCAGAACTGAGTATAAGTTGTTTTCTCCAGCTATTTTTTTTTTTTAAACAACCTCTAGAGGTGTTAAAGTTAAGCAACCTCTTGAGAATCTATATGAAATGTATGCTGGTGTTGTCACAGCACCTTGGTAACCTAGAAAATCGAGTGTGTCTAATGTGTTTATTAATGTAAATCAAGCAGCTTTTGTGCCTAACCAAATGGCAACCAAGTTTTCTAGTCAAATATCAGGTATGCAGTCTCAGTGTGGCTAACACTTTAAGTCTATGCACATATACTGGATTTCCTACAACAGACGGTGTATAAAAAAACAAAAAAAAAACAAAAAAAAAACCCAAATGTGCTCAAGCATAATCTGACCTTAGATACTTAACTTTGCTATTGAGATATATTTGGTTGGTGCCTGAACCTACAGTGGCAAGCCTGCAAATGCATCTGTGCCATTTGTTATGTGCAGCAATAACTCGATTTTTTTGAGCAGATTCATTCTTTGAAGGAAACTGAAAGAAAATATACTTTTAACTTTTTTTGTAACAGTAGACATCAAATGGGATCTTCCTTTTGACTTCATAAGAATTCCTTGGGTGTACTGACTGCAGGTCTGCAGTCTTCATGTGACTGCAAAAACAATGCAGTGCAACTGGTTTTCCATCTTTCTTCTTAGTACATTATAATGCATAGATGTATAGGTGAAGCATCTGTCTTGCATGTAATTTGCAAACAGGAAACCAAATATGCACCCTTGTTTCACAGATAGTTCCCTCAAACTGTCAGAATGTTGCTGAGCTGTGGCTTACTTGCATATATAAACTCAGTCTTCACCCTCTGCTCCAAAAGACACGGCACATTCATTTGTGCTCTAAACGTTGCCATTTTTACTTGCAGGAAAGCTGTCTGACATACACTACCTGCAGGAAACTGCTTGCTAGGGAAGGTGAGGGGTCAACAGGAAATGAGAGATGTATTATAACACAATGGGCTGGCTGAGCTTGCTAGCACAGCTGGTAGTTACTGTTAACAGCATTCTCTCTGTCTCTCTCTTTGTCTATGTGGCGTGATTGTCCCATTTCATGGCAGGGATTACTTTTTGCTGACTCAGGAGTCAGACTGTCTCTCTCAGGTTTCGGTTGTAGTAGTCTAAGCTGACTGGTAAGCAGAAGAAGAGGAATGTATCTTCAGTGACGTTGTAAGAATACAGGAATATCGCACTTCCTGAATTGTTGATACAAGGCAGGATGAATCCATGCTTTCATGTTGTTTACATCAAATTCTGGCATTTTCATCCAAAGAACAACCACTCACTGGATATTTTCTTTCTTTTTTTCCCCTGGAGATAGCAGTGTGGGAAAATTCCTGTAGATCAGCAGTTTCTGAAATATTCACATTCAAAATCCCATAAATCACCATTCTTCCCCATTCCTATGCTCTGTTTTAACTTGATGACATGTCTAAATGCATACAGTTGCTACCAAATTATTGGCTAATCAGACATTTGTGTTATTAGCAATTGAAAAGGTATACCTAATAAAATGCCAGGATTTGGCTCTTCAATATGAAGATTCAAGTCTTGAGGTTTTTAAGTTTATCTATAGCAGAATTAGAAAACGTAACTATAAGCCTATGTTTACTAACACATTACATACTGTGAGACAAACATCATGACGGACAAACAACAGTTGAATGACAGAGCCAGGCTACCTGTGTTTCCACCCCCCAAGTCAGGTTTGAGTTCAGAAATGTTTGACTATAAATCTCAGTCTTAGAAGCAGTCCAGTCCAGAATGGCACCAGATATGAAAACAAAATGACAACAACTTAAACTCTCAACGCATCAGAAGTTTGAACTGCGGCTGTTTTTTAAAGAAGTGAAAATCTTAAATCTAGCCTGGCCAGTGAAAAACTAAACCCTGCTTTGTTTTGTCAAAGTTCATATTAATGTTTAAGTAGACAATAGACTTCAGGGTGAGTCCATCTGCTGAGTTATACACAGATCAGTTCTTTCTGAGTTCAGCTTCCCTCACAATTCTTTTCCTTGTTAAGGTATGTTCTTGAGAACGTACCAGGTTGTTGTTGTTGTTGTTGTTGTGGGGGTGGGGGGGTGGGTTGTTGTTTTGTTTTTTTTCTCTGTCAAACCACACAAAATCCTATTGGCCTAGTTTTTTCTTTTTCTTTAATAGTCTTTCCCGTCTTGTTCCCCTGCTACTTTTCACAGAGACACCATTCAGCAGGACTGAACATGAGCCACTGAGTCTGCCGTTTTACAACAAATAGCCCAAAGCTTGGTGAAGAGATTACAATTAATTGTAATCAGTGTTCTGTCTTGTTTACACAGAGGTTGTGTGTGAATGGGTGGATGACTGAATGTGTAAAGCGCTTTGGGGTCCTTAGGGACTAAGTAAAGCGCTATACAAAATACAGCCATTTACCATTTACCATTTGTTTAATACCAGCTGCTCTTTTCTTCAGAAATGGTTAACCCTGCTGGGCTGTATCAGCAGGCAAAACTGCACTGTTTTCAAACATTTCATGAAACGGAAACTTTTATTAAAACAAGCTTCAAGAAGACTGTAAAAGTTTGCCTAAAAGTTGCTGCCCTCGATTCATCCAGTTTTGAAAAAGATTTAATTATAGATGTGTATAAACCATCTACTGACCTCATAAGCTCGCATATCTCCTTTTAAACTGTGTTGCCCAGACATTCTTTGAAAGGAGCAGTTGTTAGCCAAAGCAGTGCCCCAGTCTGGTATGTTTCCCCACCATTTGCTATAGACAATAGAGAGATGCAGGCATAATATAGAGCTTTAGGCTTGCGCTAATTAAAGGACATCCAGTCCCAAAACCCTATGTACATATTGGTGGAAAAACTCCATTTACTTAATTCTTGGTGTCTGTTGTTAAAAGGAATATATTGAACCTCCTATTGTTGGTTGCAAATAAATAACATGGCCTTTTATTCTGTTTCTCTTTCCCCTCTTCTCATCTCCTACTTTTCATTTTTTCCCCTCTCTCCCCATTTGTGCCTCCTATGCTGTTTCAGATGCAAGTTCTTTAGTCTGACTGAGACTCCAGAGAACTACACAGTTGTCCTTGACGAGGAAGGATTCAAAGGTATAATACCCTTCTTCATTTACATTTCTATTCATCAGAAGGTTATGTTTCCACATTTTAGTACCAACTGAACACTATGTACAGATATCAATAAGTGTGTGCTATGTCTAATCTTTGTAGCATATCTGTTTATCAGCCAGCCTTATCAGAAGAAAAATAATCTACCAATAATGTAACAATTTATATATGAACAGAAAAAGAGGCAAAATGCACAGACCCGGTCTGAAAAACAATGTAAGGAAGCTACTGCCGATTCCAATAAAAACACGAGTTGGAAATTAGTATGCATTCTTGAACTGGTCCACAACATAGGGCTCTGTTGTTTTACCAGTCTAATGTTGCTTCCTTCCTTTCTTGTTCAGCCTCACAGATATCACGTGGTAGAATGGGTGTAGACTTAAAACTGTGGAGATACAATAAGAAGAAAACAAGTCTTGTAAACTTAAATGATGCCAAGCAAGAGCAGAAAAAGTGTTCTTCATGCCCTCCTGCAAACAGAGCTTATGCAGCTTTGCCCCATTTCCAGTTTCATGGGAGATAATCTAATTTATCTCTGATATCAGTGAATGAAAGAAGGACTGACAGTATAAAACGTCACTAAAGTGCTTTAAACTGCCAGCCACATCTTAACAATACATTCATATAGCACTTTATTCTGCTCACTTTAAGCACTTTATCAAGCCGACAGCCACGGACAATTTAGATTTACCAGTTAACCTTACATGCATGTCTTTGGGGTGTGGAAGGAAACGGGAGTACCCAGTGTAAAACCCACAAAGGAACCCAGCCAGGGTTCAAACCAGAAAATTTCTTGATGTGAGGCGACAGTGCTAATCACACCACCATGTAAGGCTGTTGTCTTTGTGCAGTTTAATTTATCGAGGAGTATAATCTGTTGCATACACGGACAGCTGCAAACACCACGGACAAGTAATCTTTCCATTTACCGAGATGTCTGCACAGATCCTTACACTTACCATCTGATAATGAAATACACAGCAACTACAGCACCACATAACTTACAGTGGTCTCATGCAACTTTGTGGAAAAAAAAAAAAGAAAAAAAAAGAGGTCAGCTTATTTTGCTGTAGGAAGTAGAATCTTGTGTAAAAAGTAAAAGAAATTATTAGAGCAATTTAAAAAAGGAAATTGGTGTATTCACCAATTCTTAAAATATTTATTTGCCCTTCTGTAGTTGACGACACCTCTGGTTACACGTTGCGCTGTCTTCACACATGCACAGCACTGAACTTTTCCAGACATCATGCTGAGAAGGTGTGTGTGTGTGACAGCACCTGCCCAAATCAGTCAGTCCCTGCCATCTCCCTAATACAAAGTCTTTGTAATGTCAGAAAGAGCCCGTGTGAATCTGTGAATAGACCAGTTGTCCAGAGAGTTCAGTGCAAGCCAATGGACGTCACGTGTCCTGCCTCTTACATGCTCTACCTAGGCACCACCTCTCAGCTAAACCATGTGAAGTGTTTCAAGTAGTGAAAACAAAATCTCCCATTGTGTTCTACTTGTGAGAAAATCCAACTTTAGACAATGCTTGGACCCAATTATCGCAACATTGTTGAAGTTCATTTGTGAAAACAACTTTCTGATCCCATCCAGTGCTTTTGCTGCCATTTTTGTCTCGTCCTTTAACACAAATGTAGATGTTAAAGGCATATACCGCCTCGGGGTTCTCCATTACTCTCCTTCCTTGCTCTCCTTCTGACTGAAAACCTATTTTAAGAGGTTAAAGCTGGTGTAGTGAAGCCGCAAGGGGCTTCCTGTGACGAATTATGGCGTGCAGAACATTGCTTCTTATGAAGGGTATAAAGAAACAGAAAAGGGAATATTCACTGCAGGAGGTAGACAACATTTAGCAAAGTTTTACGTTGTGAAGGTTTCCCGCAGTTTAAATCAACATGCATTTCAAAAAGTATCCATGGATGTGTTTTCGTTTAAATGTTTATAAATAGTTTATGAAGGGCTTGGCATAAAAGATGAAAAGTTACAGCATACAATTCCCAAACTTGTAACCCGAGTATCTCTGCCTAAGCTGTTTTTGGACATGAACTCTGGACAGTCAAGACATTGTATTCAGTTGCCTTTTGTCACAAAGCAGGTTTATGTAAGGCGTGCCCACAGACTTGCTGTGAATTCTTCTGACATTTATTGTTGCTATTACATGGGCACGGTCGAACGTTGCATTGACTGAAAGTAAAGACTACTTAGTGTATGAGCTAACTGCGTTGGATATGTGTGATCTTGTATAAAGCTCAACGTGATAATGTTTCGGGGGTACCGCTAGTAAGGTCCATACCCTGGATGGGTGCATTGCACAAGCAGATGCCTGCTGTTTAGCTTTAAGTAACATACAAATGAAAGGAAATGCAGTTTTAAGTACTAAGAAGAGCAAACACTTCTTAGACTGCCTGTTAGCTGATCATATGGCAAGCCATATTATTTGTGATATAATTGCATTAAAAATGTTTCAAAGGGCAGTGACACTAAAAAGATGTTCAGTTCTGTGAATAAAAGCTAGGTGAGCGTTAGCATTGCAGACAGCTCCCAGATAAAACTGTCTGTGCCAGTTTAAAATGGGCTCTGAAGCCTAATTAGCCCTTAATAATAACTGTAATCACTGAATTTTATTACCACCATTCGGGGAGGGGGGGGGGAGTAGCTTTAGAGACTAAAACGTTTTTGTGCTGTAGAAGTTGTGCGGGGCCTGCCTCAAGTGGCTACTACAGTTTTCAGCACTTCCACATTAGCTTCAATTTTCAGCCCCAGAGGCTGCCATTACCAGTCAGCGTCCACTTGGGTCTTATTTCAGGACAATATACCACCTTTCCATTTTGATCCAGAGAGTTAAGTTGCAGACACGCATTGCCAGGGATCATCTATTTTAGCTTTGCCCCATAAAAGTCCCACTCTATGGTCAAGCATTTGCTGTAGAGCTGCTCACCTCTTCTTTCACTCCTGGCCATTTGTGGTGTGGGGACATGTTAGGTCTCTGTGGCAAAGGAAGAGAGAGCAGGTGGGAGAGAGGAAGTGTGGGTTCAATGTACAGAGCAGCAAAAACAACAGGAAGTAGTTTTTTAACACCGCCTCCTCACAGAGATACAGATACATCAACAGTAGCGACGTTTTTATGAGGCGCTAAGACAAATGCTTCATTGAACAAGGGACTTTTGCGTGATGGGCACTAAATCAGTGTTGTAATTACTGTGGAAATGCTGGTGGCATAACTGCACCAATAGATTATATACTGTACAGCTGCCACATTCCTGTTGGTGTCTCTTAGCTTGTGGCTGCTGGTAGTTTGGCTGTGTTTGATTTATGATTAATAACTTTGCTGCACTTGATCCTAAAGTAGATTAAGCTCCTACTGTTTGTGGAACTCATGACTAATCCTCTGAGAAGCTGTGTGGTTGCTGTATTTGAATTTTGAATATTTATAGAATGTCAAATACTTGCACAACATTTAAATGCAATGTACTGTCAGTGTGTTTTCAGCGGTTATGCTGCCAGCCTCCTGCATTTAACACAACTTCTGAAAGTTTTGCACTTTTTGTAGATTGAGCTTTATGAGGGAAAGCGTGCTTGGTTTCCTTTTAGTGTGACAGTGGCATCATTATTAATTTTGCGTCATTATTTTCTTAAAGGTAAGTTCTTTTTTTGGTAATACAAGAACATGGAAACAAACCTAAACGGGAGCCACCATCCTGGCAATTTTTAAGGCTAAACAGCATCTAGGCCTCTTAAGTCAAGGCACTTCCACAAAAGTAGGACAGATTTTCTTAAAAAGTGAATTATTAAAATCTGTGGCACCAAGGCTGTCATGAGTTTTGAAGTCTCTGCTTAAAAGTTCCACCACTGCATCCTGTGAGTTGAATCCCAACCCAAAATTTCTCAATCTACAGAAACCCCCTCTAGACTTGCCATGACGGGAATATTGAAACATGCAACGTTTTCACAGGCTGAGTAGTACATCAACAGCATTTAAACAGTATTAATTTGTAGTTGGGTCCTGCTGGACACTGAAATAAACACTAGCCTAGGGTATTGAATTAATATTAGCCTCTTTTTTTTGTTTTTTATCTATGCATATTTTGTTTTTGTTTTTGGTGTTTTTGCTTACCAGTCATCTTCTCTCTTATTTGTACCCCTCAGAGCTGCGGCCCTCTGAGCACCTCCAGGTAGAGAGCTCCATCTGGCTGCCACTCAACGTGGTCTCTAATGGCAATGCCTCCAGCAGCTCTCAGGCTGTTGGCGTGACTAAGATTGCCAAGTCGGTCATTGCCCCCCTTGCCCAGCAGCATGTCTCTGTTTTCATGCTCTCCACTTATCAGACTGACTTTATCCTGGTAAGCACCATCTATTTCTTCAGTCTACAAACATTTTCTATTCATTTTTATTCCGCTTGATTACACTCTAGTCTTATTAGCTTCCAGACACATCTTGTTAAATTAGCCACTCTAAACTATTTACGGTTGTATAATTTGGATCAATTTTTTAAATTGCAAATGCAATTTAAAATGCATTAAAAAATAAAAAAAAAAACCTTCATCCTGTAATTATGCACTGAAACCTTTTACTACTACTGAGCTTTGCCAGATAAAAGAAGCCTGTGTTTGCATTTTGTCCATTCACCAATTCAGCAGTTAAGGAATTAATCCTCAACAGTGCTGAGGACACTAAAAAGTTAGTTGACATATTACATGTGAAAAGTGTGAAGCTGGCACAAATGCATAACACCTTGACAGATGTTTGTGTCAGCAAGTATATTAATGTCTCACATGCTGCTTGAGCTCAGGTATTTCCTTAAAGTGAGCGAGTGTAGTATCCTGAAACGGCATGAGATTATAGACATAAATGAAATGCGTATGGAGGAGGTGTTGCATATATTTATCAGTGCACTGAAATGTCTTACTAGTGATATTTATTTTAAACATCTTTCTTGTGTAGGTGAAAGAGAAAGACCTGTCTGTGGTCGTCAGTACACTAGAGGAGGAGTTCAGTATCTATAAGGAGGAGGGAGGAGAGTCTGTCCCTGTGCATTGTCAGGATGTTTCCAATGGCCTCCACAAGAACGGCAGAGACGGTACAGGTCACGGGGCTGTTTAGTATTGATTTATTCATTGATCCAGTATGTCTCAGAGGAAGTACGGACATTAAAATGCCCGAGCACCACCTTCACGAAGGCCGGTGTCATCAGGTGACCGTTTTACAGTACAGGTCACAAATCATTAAATGAGAATAGAAGAATAATTTTATCTATGGAAAAGTGCTTAAAAGCAGTTTAAAAAAAAAATTCCTAAAACATCTTATTTTAGAAAAATTTAACACATGGAGTTGTGAGTGCACTGCAAATATTTTCGCAGCTTCTGCTGTAAGCGGTCTTGCACTCTGTCGACTAAGGTCAGACTAACATTTGTGCAACCTTACACAACTCGGATTTGAATGTAAGGCAGCCATGTTAGCCTATGCAAAGTCATTATTGATGCATCCGTGTCAGCGCTGGCATCACTGCTGTTCTTTGATATTTTACAACTCAGCAGTGCTGCCACGGTGGTGTTCTGAAGAAAGAGAAAATGTTACAGAGAGAAGCGATGTTATGTTTGAAAAGATGGCAACCAACTGGGACATACAGCGCTGTGCAAAAGCCTTGATTAACCCTAATTTCCTTATATTCTGCTAGGAAAATGTGAAGTATGTGCAGTGATTTATTAAAACATGCACAGTATTTTAGGCGAAAACAGTTTGTACAATACTAATGAGCTTGAAAGTCAATATACATGTCGAAACTGAAAACCAACCACATTTTTTTTTACTTTTGTTTTTAATAATAGAAAACAGTAACAGTTGATTCATAGATCAACAGAGATCCACTGATAAAAGGATTTTTGTCTTAAAAGACAATCTATTGTCTAGAAAAACCTCTGTGCATCGCCCATTTGTAGTACTTCCAGAGGTGGAAAGTAACAAAGTATTTGTACTTCGTTACTGTACTTAAGTAGATTTTTCAAGTATCTATACTTTACTTGAGTTTTTTTTTGTTTATTTTTTTTCTGGTGACTTTCTACTTTTACTTCTTACTTTTAAACACAAGTCTCTGTACTTTCTACTCCTTACATTTTCAACACGGGCTCGTTACTTTTTCCCCCTCCGGATGATGGCATGACGTAAAGGACGTAACAAACGAGAGGGAAAGTCAGTCCGCAAAGGAAGAAGAAATAGCTCCATGAGGAGAGACATCAACATTATATTGCCTAGCCAGCTACGAGCAACCAACGAGCGAGCCTTGTCTAAACTGGAGGTTTTAACATGGAGGAGGAAAGCGAGGCAGACAGCCAGGACATTCGCCACCCTTGGCCTTATTTACAAGAACTTTTCGAGGAGGTCGGCTCCAAGAATGACACGTGATGGATGCGCTGCGTCCTTTGCAAACCTAAAAACTTACGAGATTCTGGCTTTCAAAAACTCCCCGTCGAATCTGAAAAAGCACACGCAGACACATGTTGGATGGGTTGCTCCTTGAGATGCCTTTTGATAAACTCTAGGCATATGAAGGAGGAAACAACCACACACACACAAATTCACTGGTTTAAGGTCCTATATTCTCCAAAATCCACTTTTCTGAGCTTTTTACCATGTTTTAATGTTTCTACCTCAAACTCATACACAAAGTTGTTCATTCGGGCATGTTTGAGTTGTTAATTACTTATATGCAGAACTAGACTCTATCGAGAATAATGTGAAAGAGTTATTGTTTCATTTCAAAATTCACGGCTTTTTCACACTTTTTTTTTTTTTCCCCCCCAATTAA
Source organism: Tylochromis polylepis (assembly GCA_015107715.1). Classification (NCBI taxonomy): domain Eukaryota; kingdom Metazoa; phylum Chordata; class Actinopteri; order Cichliformes; family Cichlidae; genus Tylochromis; species Tylochromis polylepis. The sequence continues at coordinate 31,055 of VVHJ01038258.1, forward strand.
AAGCCAACTCTAGATTTCTGCTATGTTATTCTCATACTTCCTGGTTTGTGTGAGACTGTATTGTATCAGTACTTTGCTGGTTATCAATAAAATAAAGTTGCTGCAGTAATCCCTCACAGTAAAATTTTTTTTTTTTTACTTTTACTTCAAAAGTAAATTTCAGAGGATGTACTTTTACTTAAGTAAAGAAGTAGAATCAGTACTTCTACTTTTACCAGAGTAGTATTTTAACCCAGTAGCTGTATTTCTACTTAAGTACTGAATGTGAGTACTTTTGTCACCTCTGAGTACTTCCAATCCATCCATTTTTTTAAGGCCTTATAAATCAACTAACACTGTGCTTGTTCTTGCAGCCATTCAACCTACAGTTCACCCGGTTCTGATCCCAAAGAACCAGTTTTGTGTCATGTCCCTGGATCCCGATACACTGCCGTCCATTGCCACTACACTCATCGATGTTCTCTTCTATTCCAGCAGGTGCCGTTTTGTTTTTAATCACTTCAGTGCAATACCTGTTTTAAAGCACAAGATGGCAGCACAAGATTCAAAGTAGAGTTCAGTCAGTTCAGGCTTTTTTTTTTTCTTTTTTCATCCCTTTATTGATGGTAGTATGAATTCATTTCATTTTTGCTGTCTGCAGCATTGCTTTGATTTTGTTTAGATTACCTTAAAGTGAGAACTGTCTTTCGGTCTCGCGTGTCATGTTTAACATGTTTCTTTCTTTTAGTTCTAAAGAGGACCCCCAGTCAAGTCCAAGCCAGGATCATGTTAAATTCTTTTCCTTCTCCCTCATTGATGGATACATCTCACTGGTGATGGACACTGAGGCTCAGAGACAGTAAGCAATCTAAATTTCCCACACTTATTTTTAATTTACTTCATGGTTCTGTGCTGGCATCTATAACTTTCTTGCCTACAATGTATGAACAGGTATAACCCCTCAGGTCCTCTGGCAGGAGTCCTATTGATTGTTCCAAAGCTCTGGATTAAATCCTTAAGTAATGTGTTTTTGCCACTGAGCAGTCAGAGGACTTGAGAGCCGAGGTTATTAAAGTTGACAAAACCGTTTTAGCTAGCTGAAATAAAAATACACTTCAGAAAAAGTTAAAACCACCTAAAATGCTTTTATGAACTTGCAAGACAAAATAAAATAAAAATGGACAGACCTTATGTCTTGATGCATGCTCAGTCATCAAGGTAAGTAAATCCCAAAAAGTTGATTCTGTTCATCTGGACGTAGCGTTTTCAGTGTGGAGAAACGTTTGGTCACTCATCCAAGTGACTTCTTCAGTCTCAGCTGACTGCAGGTTTCCCCAACCTTATAAAAAGCAGATTTGCATAATGACTGAAACCAGCCCACTGGAGAACAATGGGCTGTGAGGTCAGTTCCTTGATCATTAAAATGCAAAATCTCATGACCATTGATCAACACCTACTGATCAAAGCCCACTGATCAGTGGCCATGAGTACCATTCACAGAGAGTTGGGGAATGGCTGCAATCACAGCATTGTAAGATGGTGAAAGATGTACCCTTAGGCCCCCTCCTCGATAATAAGGTTGGGGAAACCTGCAGTCAGCTGAGACTGAAGAAGTCACTTGGATGAGTGACGAAATGTTTCTCGCACTGAAAACGCTACGTCCAGA
>VVHJ01038262.1:0-15156 GCA_015107715.1 Tylochromis polylepis
GTCCATATATATATATGTAAACATTGTTGAAACTTCTTTTTGTGTTCTTCATGTTCATGTCTGTTTTGTTGTGGACAAATAATTTAAGCATCAAAACCAAACTGATTTTCTGAGATTTATTGAAAGAAAGTGAAACCCTTCCCAAGGGATCAATACAGCACAGACGAGATTCATACCAGCACTGACCAACAGGCAAAATAATACCAGCTCCTTTATAGCAATCTGTTCAGGGGTTGGGAGTTTAATTCTCACCATCATGTGGGCCCCAGCTTAATAATGAAGTGCGTCATTGCCTTTAACAAAGCTTACAGTTAGTTGCTTTCCTGTCTTTGTACACTCTTTCTTTGTACATGAAAGTAACAATGACATATCAATAGTACACAGAGGTTAGATGAGGTGAAACACAAATGTTCCATCACATGAGTTACACTGGCTAACTTAAATGTAAAACATCCACCCTATTACTGGTTATCATAACAGGGTGAACATATAGTTATGGGAAGGTTTGTTGTTGATTTATATATATATATATACACACAATGTAGTGTAAGTTATGTAACTAGAGGACCAATGAGGAGACCCATTAAGAGGGATTTACATAAGAGTAACAGGGGCTACAGGCAATTCAGGGACACAACTTTATTTCAAAGACTTTAAGCATTTAAGAAAAAAAAACTTTCAAAGAGAACAACTGTAATTTGGTGCACAATATTATAAGTAAGGAAATGCACCAGTAATAAATTAAAGGTCAATTTAATTTAAGTTAAATTTTAACATTTTATAACTTATAATAGCCACTTGAACAAAGATGATTGGAGACATGGAATTTTACTTGGCCAGTTTTTATACACGTGTTCTGTCATAGGGACGCAAATGCTTTTTACAACACTCACCAGTGAGAGCAATGTCTCCTTTATGCTACAGCTTCATATTGTATGGATAGTCATAAGTTCTCTGATCTCTTCACCCTTCGTTCCCTTTGGCTCAGACAAAGCTGTCTCTGCTGAAGGTTTGATCCATCTTAGTTGTTGCTCTGGTTGTTCGGCCATTCATGCCTTTGTAATACAGTGGGGGCACTACTGTCACTCTAGAAGATGAGGGCGGTAGCATGTATGTACAGTTGGTACGGGCAGTGGCGTAGGAAATTGGTCTCCGTGGCCATTGGGAGCAACTGATGCTGGTAAAACAGCAGTCACGATCAGACATCTAAATAAAGGTTATAACTTTACAATCTTTAGGAACTTTTTTTTTTTTTACTCACCTTGATGGTATGATTTCTCTCCCAGACAAATAGGCCAGCACTGCCCCTGCACAAATAAGAAGAATGGATCCTCCCCAACCAACAAAAATCGCCGCTCCAAGTTCAAACCTGAGGTGAATGCAGATGTGTTTCATTTGCTCGTTTCTTGATTTATTTTTTTTTGTCTTGCATGCATTTTTATAAGTTAATCTCTATTTTTAAATGTCAGCTTTTATAATATTAATACAACTTGAAAATTACTCACTTCTGTGCCCTGAAATTTGGATCCTTAAATTCTGTTATGATTCTGTTAGCCCACCACGAGTAGGTGATCATGCCACAGCCCCCTGCCAGAAACGATTCTGTATTTTAAACATCTTTTGGCTATTTTAAAAATTGATTTAAAAAAACAAACAAAAAAAACATATTTGTATTAAAGGATTGTTTACCTGAAACCAAGTAGGTGATAGCACCAGAAAATGTCACATATGAATTGATAATCTCTGTCCCACCTATTTTAGTGCATTTCATCCCTATGAGTGTGAGGACGCCCCCGAAGAAGCCTGTAATGACAGCACAGACCGCCAGTGCTCTGCAGGCGTGCAGGAACACTGAAAGAAAACAAGTACAGTTTATGTTAACCATAACAGGAGGGCATTTTATTAAGATAACCTAAAGGTATTCCTATGATTGCTCCTTCAAATTGTGTTATCATCAACATAGCAAGACCTAAACTCAGTAAGGGACTGTAAGGAAATTATTAGAAAGTAAGGTCCAGTTTTTCTCTTCTGTTTTAGATTTATAAAAGTTTTTGTCTTCTTTTCTTTGGTGTTTTTTGTTTTTTTTACATATCATATCAAAAAAACGATATCTTTGAAAGCAGTTTGGAAACACACAGTCTTGTGGGTTATTCCTTGAGTCGAGTGTTGTGATTTGGCACTATATAAGTAGAATTGATTCGATTCAGTTCAGTCAAGTAGTCACGTAGTAGTGATTCAATTAAGGAACATATTCATATTGTTATAGTTAATAATGCTCTGGCATTATTATGTCTAATTCATGCATTTTTTATGGAATTATTATAAGATTCAGTCAAACTTTGGTCAAATTTTCTGTTTTGTTTTATTTTTCTTTTCGTTTTTTAAAGAAATGTACAATTCAAGTCGCCTAATACTTTTCACACAGCCCCTAAGTCTGTACAAAAGCTGAGTGCAACATTAAAAAGAGAGACTGTAAAGTTTTGAAAATCTCAGAGTATCCTACCGGGCAGGGCCAGCATGGAGGGGTAGTATTTGCAGTCAGACACCCCTGTGGTGTCTTTGAGGCAGTCCATCCACAGATTGGAGTAGTAGTGAGAAGTGGTCAGCACTAAGCTGCCCACCTCCGAATAAGTCCAGTACTCTGTGGGGAGAGTGGAAGAGACCAGAATCCAGCCACATAGGCAGGACACGAAGCAGCCGATCTCCATGTACATCACCACCGTCCTGTACTTCATGGTGAGCGCTGGTCCTCAAACAAAATCCGTAACAGGCGAAAAACTAACGTCTCACTGCAGGAAATTTGAATGGGCCTCCCTCTCTGTCTCATTGCTGAGGCGTAAGTGTCAGACCAGCAGTGTGGATGCTTTGAGCTCATCTTATCTTTTAGATAGCTTTGTCCAGTAAGCACCTTTGATGTTCCCACCAGGAACAGTATTACGTCTACCATTCTTTTTAACCTTTTTCACTATGGTTCCTCTACTTTGTTTAGGGCTCAAATGTTAAATGTGTAAAAAAGTCTTTCACAATTAAACATAAACATTTTTTTTGTTTATTTGTTTTTGTTTTTGTTTTGTTTTTTTTGGGGGGGGGGGTGAAATAGAAAGAAATTATATTTCATAAGTTTCAAACACTTGATGAATACGCAGTGATCCCAGACTTCACCATGGTTAAACTTTTCATCGTTTCACATCTGTTATGGTCTAATATATTTTTACTCTTTTGTATAATGAGTTAAGTCCTTGTTTTTTTCTGAAGAAAGACAAATCTTCATATTCGGAATCCAAACAGCTTATAAGTAGAAGTAATTCATCCAACCACAGAAACTCTCCCCTCCGCGAATCGCTACCTTATCGAGGTGGAGGGGTTTGTGTGTTGCAGGGGCTATGTCGTCTGGGGGCTTTTGCCCCCTGGTAGGGTCTCCCATGGCAAATTGGTCCTGGGTGAGGGACCAGACGAAAAGCGATTCAGAAGACCTCCATGAGAAAACAGTTTACCCTGCCCAGCATAGGGTTACCGGGGCCTCGCCCTGGAGCCAGGCCCGGGGAGGGTGCCCGAGGGCAAGCGTCTGGTGGCCGGGCACAGCCCAAAAAAGGGACATGGGCCCATTTTCCCACAGGAAGCGACGTAGGGGTCGGGTGCATTGTGAGTCGTGCGGCGGCCAGGAGCACAGGCCCTGGTGGACCGATCCCTGGCTACCAAGACTCTTTGTCTAGTGCATTTTAAATTAACTTTAGTCCAGAGAACAGTGAATGGACTGATTCTTATACAGCACTTTTCTACTCTCCCAGAATACTCAAAGCACTTAATATAACATGCCACATTCTTCTATGATTTTAAGTACTTATTAATTCACACACATCAGAGAGCAACTTTGGGTTAATATCTTGCCCAAAGATATTTGACATGCAGACCAGGGGGAGCCTGGGATTGAACCACCAACTTTCCAGTCAGTAGATGACCTGCTCTACCTCCTGAGCTACAGCACTTGCATAGTGCTTCAGAATCTAAGCGTTTCCTTACTCGTAATGTTCCGATGAACAAATGTTTCTACAACAGGGTGTTAGTAACAATGTGGGTAAAGATATACTTCAGTGATATATTTGGTCAGTGTTAAGTGACTGAACAAAACAAAAAACACATCTGAAAATGGTCAGATACAATGACAACGAGCAGCCAATTCCCAAAACTTTGAAATCTCAAAAATGTTGAAAGACCGTCACAAAGTCTGGAGAACTATTGCTCAACACCACTTAAAAAAAAATTACAAGAAAGTCTGGCTCCTTGGAAGCAAATTATAAAGCAATGATGGGTGATGCAAGACATTTGTACAGTACCGTACTTGTTGATGTTATGTTCTTGGCTACATTACTCTTGTGTAATCTGACATTCCTGAGAGTTATTATCTTTAGATGCGGCAAAAAAGCAAAATAACTTGATGTTCTTTGCAGTATATTATTTAAAACAACATTTAGATCATCATGGAAGGTAAATTAAATTAAATATGTCTTCAGTACAGTGAAGAAAATGTTCTAGTTTCATTTTTTTTTACTTAAGGATAAAATATTTTTCTTCGATTTTATTTTTCATCAACTTACATCGCACATTGGACAGCTGAAGTTAATCTATGCTACACAATCGCAACAGAAGCAATCGTGTGTGGCGCAATGCTTTATGTCTTTGACAACTCGCGGGCGTGTCCTCGAAACATCTCTCTAGCTTCCTCTTTTACTCGGATGGAGGGAGAGGATCGAGTTAGAATTTTCCTTGAGCATTAAATGTATTTTTCCCCTTGATACTAGTGGTGGGTAGCAAAACACAGTAGTTTATATAGTTTACATTTAAGTAAGAAGCCTTTTTTTGATCATTAACTATGTCTAGAGTTGCACAGTGAGAAAACTCCCCACCAGGCCGGGATACAAGGAAAGAGGAGATGCTCTCTAATTTGCTCACATCTATGTATTCATGCGAGTGAATTACCTCTGTTTCGGTGGATCTGCCCGTCTATGTAAAAACAACTGAATCACATTATTTATGTATAAACAATAAGCAGCCATGTCTGATACACCTGCATGAGGGAGAGTTGATGACACATGGGAAAAAACACACACAACAAACCAGTGGATGGGGGTGCTGAGAAGCTTCTTAAATAACAGCTCAGGTTTTCAACATGCAAATAAATGGCACTCACATGCAGGCTCTCCTCCACAGCATGTCTTTTATCCTGTCTTCCTTCTCTCACCCCAACCAGTCGCGGCAGATGGCCGGCCCTCCCTCAGTCTGGTTCTGCCGGAGGTTTCTTCCTGTTAAAAAGGGAGTTTTTCCTTCCCATTGTCACTAAAGTGCTTGCTTATAAGGGGTGTTACGCCCCTCTGCAGCTCCTAATCTCTTTGCAGTGGCAGTGCAAGAGGGTTCAGCTGTTGCTAACTGACCACACCCAGTCAGGTGTGGATAAAGGCATACCTGAGGCTGGCTTTCAAGGAGGCTCACTAATCTTTCTCTTAGTGGTACCAGCTATTTTAGCCAACTCGTTACGTGATTTAAAATAAAACCTCTTCTCTGGGAAATTCTGGTGTTAGTCTCCATATCTATGTTGCAGCTTTTGAGCCGGGTCGTAACAGGGCTCATTTGATTGTTGGGTTTTTCTCTGTATGTATTATTGTAGGGTCTACCTTACAGTATAAAGCGCCTTGAGGCGACTGTTGTTGTGATTTGGTGCTGTATGAATAAAATTGAAATACTCACATCCGACCACATGGAAAGCAGATAGTGTTAATAAAATCCCGTTTTTACTTCTCTGGTCTCCCCTGATGTGTGCACACTCAATTTCAAAAAATGTGATCACTATACCAACCAAACCAAGGGAGAAACCACTCAGCAGAAGCCCCCTGACTGCCTGAGGGTGCGCTTGGAAGAATTAAACAGACCCTTGGGTCATCAGAAATGAACCTGCTAAATGCTTATTTTCTTCATGTGACAACAGGAAGTCAGTAATTATTGTTACCTACCTTTAGCTGCCCACAGCATGCCAAAATCTACACAGTCCACTACAGATGTGGAGTCTTCATAGCAATCCTGTCACAGATTAGAGTGGTAGGAGGCTATCACCACCACAGATGAGCTAACACTATATAAATGGAACTAAGCTGATAATATAAATTCAATATGAAACAATATGAATTTTGAAACTATTTTTTTACATTTTTTAAATTCCATTACTTCTTTCAAATGCAATTGTATTTTTCTTTTTAAAGGGCCATTCCAGCATTCCCATATTGTATTTACTCAGGGTACTCATAAATGTTAGATTAAACAAAAGCTCATGACATTTAAAGCCGCAGACATACAAATATCTGGATTTTTTATTTCCAAGGATTTCAGCTAAAGAAATGGGAACAAATTTGTGGCAAAGTGTTTTTGCCACAGAGTGCTAGTAACAAAGTGCCCAGAGATGCAGTTTAAAATGGGCTTTTTACAAAGTGAAACTGTTTCATTTCTTGAGTTTGGTGCCCTTTTTTATGCTTGAATGTTTCATAGGTCAGTGTAAGGTGATTCAACAAACAGATAAACATTCATCTGAAAATGGTCACGTAAACGGCCTGAAAATGAGTGAAAGAGTGAAATGTCCAAAGAAAAACTTTGAGAGGCCTTTAGAAAGCCCGGATAATGTGCTCAAAATTACTTTAAAATGACAAGTCTGGCCCCTTGAAAGCAAAATATAAAGAAATGAACGATGACTATAGACTTTTGCATTGTACTTTTTTAAAGCTTTTTTTAGGGAACCCTAAGTTGATTATTAAAAAAAAGAAAATCTGGCTTAGTAGCTAAAGTGACAAGAACAGCAGCTGCAAAGAACTCCTTATATACCCTGAAAAGAATTTTACCTTTAGCATGTTGTAGACATGCCCACACCTGGCATTTTAGAAAGCAATTTAAAGACTTGTTTACAAAGTCTTAATATAACGATCATAGCATATGTAATTATACATACATGTATATATATATATAGATATATATACATATCGAACCTATCTCCTCCTTCTCAGGTGGGCCAATGTTTCCACGAACATAATCATTATAACATACAGTGATTATTAACAAATAGTAACATGTCACAGAATTGTGTTCGACTCACCACTAACGACAAATGAAAACTTTCAAAAAGCTCTGCAGGTTATTTACTTTAAACTTAATAAAACCCACTTTTACTTACTTACTTTATGACTTTATAATTTTAATTAACTTAGGGATTCATTTCTTTCTAAAATTATTTAAGTAGGTTAGTTTTTTTTTTTTTCAAATGTTTACCCACTGTTACGTATTTTGAGTTGTTGTATCTTAGAAAATATTTATAATATGAAAGTAAAATTTTGCAGAGCTTCGTTGTTATTGTACTAAAGATTAGCTTAATTTGAGGGGTCAGGTGGGAGGCACTGACTAATTTTTCAGGAAATGACCCAATTTTGCCTTCTTGATTATAGTGATATTATTTCTATGCATTCCATTTGATCCCTTTAAACATTCCATTGCATTTGCAGGAATAATGGGTGTTTTTAATAAACAGAAAACTTGCAGTGTCAGGATATTCTAACATTACAAGCATAGTTTTCTAGATTTTGCACAAGGTGCAATGCTCACTTGAGACTCTAGAAGTCTCTCACTATAGGAGAAAACATATTAATTGTTCCTTTATTTCCTCTAACGTCAATCAGCCTACCTCCACTGATCCATAGCAAGTGTGCAGCCCACAAAAATCCAACGTAGTATGCTAAGCAGTAGCCCCGGGATCTAAACCAGACTCTTCCACGTCCATTTTATTTAGTAAATATATGTAGTACACCAGTAATTATAAGATATTAAAATACATAAGCAAAATATTTGCTTCAGCTTCTTACTGCTGTTTGCATATTTGGGAGAGGGTTCAAATACTAGCAAAGCAGGCTGTGTTTACAATCAACTAAGTGTCTTAAAGGTTACCTAAAGGCTTACATGTTTATTAGAAATTGATGAGTGGTGACAACAACTTTACAAATCAGTGACAAAAAGTTCAAATAAAACATGTCAGACACTTTTAATTAATGCAAAATAAACCACTGAATGCAATTTATACCACATATTAAAATTTTAAAGCATCCGACTGCTTAGTCTTCAAATGCAGTGAAATTATTTCTATACCTAATGACTCACATTTGTTTAAATATAAGAGTTTTTGACAAATGGTGCAATCTCACTCCTTAAAGTGCCCGGCATCAAGGATGATGTCCTGCTGCTCCTCGATTCTGATAGACTTGATTGGGTAGATCTTGATGAGAGGCCAGACAGCGACCCAGATCCTGATCTTGATCCTAAATCTGTCTTCGACTCAAACCTTTCAGACCTTTCCAACTGGGTGCTCCGCCCAGTCTTTGACAAACGCCCTGACTTGGCTGTGCGCGTGGGTCGGGAGGAAATGCTAGATAATTCTGAGCCCTCAGACCTTGATGACAGGTCAGAAATAGAGGAAAGTTTGGTCTTGGATGTGATCTCGGACACTGTGGACAGAGATGTGGTAGACTTCTTTTCCTTTGGGTCTGGCAATCCCTGGACAATCGCCCTACGGAAGGAGATGCACAATATCGTTGAACATGGCAAAGTTACATGTTCCCACTAAACAAAAGCCAGTAAAAAAATCACGTAGTACTGCATTAATAATTGATAGATCAGCCAAGCTGTTGACGTTTTTGCCATTTTCCAAACATAACTTCTCCTCCAAATTTCCTGCTATATGCTGTTGGTTTGTTGACTAATTTTTTTATTCCATCATTTTGTTCTGATCTAAAATATCTCAACAAATATTCAAATGAGCATCTTTAAGTTTGTGGCAGACATCCAATACCAAAATCTTTCATTTGTCTAACGCTTTATGTCCAAATACCTGCGAAACTCCGCCCATTTACACAAGAAGGAGGAAATTATCAGATTTTTGAAGCTGACTTACTAAATTGTGCATAAATGGTCATTATTTATTCAGGTTTAGTGTGCGTTTGTAAAATCATTTTACGCATGGTCAGATTGCTTCGTATTTGTGTGTGGACTGAACCACTCGCTTGTGAATCCTCAAAAGTTACACACAAATCATTGTATGCATTTGTGAATCTTAGTTTACGTTAGTGGATCTGTAGTTTCTGGGATAATGACGGCAATTGATTTTGAACCTGACTGGTAGTAATTTCCTCCTTAAAAACTGCTCAGCACTCACAGAGGCTTTTGCTCTATTAATTATGAGCAACTCCACTTGAGTGCACCGTATTCTGGTAGCAACTGTGTAAGTGTACCATGAAGACCAGTAACACCTATCTGCACCATAGACAGTAGAGACGTAGCTGCCGTGACATCACCTCTTGGACGCTGTCCACTTTGGAAGCCCTGTGATGAGTGTTTCTACCATTACATACAGGTCTGACTGTAACAAGGTGTTAGCCACTGAGTATGTGGTTTCATACCACAAATGATCCTCTATTTTGACAAATACTTACAAAATAGACATATTTTTTATGACCTTAAATTAGTGACCGAGCCCATAAAGTTGGCAGGAAAGTGTTTACAGAGGTTAAGATAGAAAGCTGTTTTACTATGGACGTCTATAGGTCTTCTTCCTTTTGCAACCACCATTTTGCAGCCATCTAACCACCTTAAGATAGAATGCGGATTTGAAGCACTTCCGCATTGGCCTCAGTTTTCCAACCTGGAAGCTGCGTTCATCTTTTATACTGTCTATGGTCTGCACTTACATTTTCTCTCCTCCACAGAGCAGCATACACACTGACCACAGATAGAAGCCACCACCAGTGATGTGAAAAGCTGAACCCACCAAGCCGAGAAATACTGGGGTGCCAAGGTCAAACCTGTTAGTGGCAAACCAGAGAGACGCTGAGATCATAATTTAAAGATTTCAGTTTTATTCAAGGCAAGGAAACATTTATTCTGTGTAACAATGGTTACTTACTGGAGTCCAGTGGGGCCAGGGTCAATGTGAATTGCAAAGACATACTGTGCATAGACACCATACCCAGATGTGGCCAGCACTCCTGAATGTAAATCATGATGAAAAATAGAGTAAAATGTTACACTGGCTTCCATGCATATTGCATATGCAACATGCGTTTGTATGCATAAGATATAATGCATTTTGGGGTCAACTTGAAAGAAAGGCAGATGTGAAATGTAAAAGTGAGATCAGAAATCAAATGTGAATGATATTTGGTTGCAATCTATAACGTGATATTTAAAATCCCCACATACCAGTATAATTTCCTAAATTATTATATAACAAAAGCAGTAGAGTTTTAAGCATAGTTTTAAAGATAAATGACATTTTATCAAAGTCTGACCTTATTTGACCTTAAAGAAGAGGTCAGAGGTCCAAAGTAACGTGATAGTTAGAATCCACATATATCATTTCTTAAATGCCTATATGTTGTCAATACAAACAACAGCAGTAAGAAACAGTTTGAAATGGCTCTATATGCCATCAATCTGTTTACCTTTAAGGAGAGGTCAGAGATCAAATGTGCCATATTTTAACTCTTTATATGGTATTTTCTATACGGTGACAATACCCACATGTAAGAATCATTAACATGTAAGAATTATAGTTGCATAGGGTTAAACATTTTAAAATGATATTAGGTTACTGTGAAGGATTTCACAAGTAAGTTACTTTTTAGTAAGTCTTTATCCAGTCTTGACATCACTAAACAGCAAAATCCCAGAGCAGACAATGAATAGAACTTAAATTATACATTAAATACAAGTATATAAAAAGAAAATGTCCACTTTATTTGAAAACAAAACAAAAGCAAAATGCAGCTACATAGTGGAAGCTGCATACGAGTGATAAGATGGTATTTACACCCAATAAGTTTCCTGTAATTAAATGTATACATTTACCACTGAGGATGTGGCACCATCCACCGATGTAGATCTTCTTGTATTTTGATCGTACTTTTCCTCCAATGTAGGTGCACTCCATACCCAGCAGACTAAGGACAAACCCCAGCATGCCTACAGAAAGAGCCGACATCAACAGGGCTCGCACTATTTGGACGTAGCCTAGAGTCACAGTGAAGGACAGAAAACGATTTATATTAAACATTCTGGATTTGCAGTTGAGAATAAATACAGCTTGAATATTAAATATGTCGACGTACCGTCCACAGACCAGAGTACAGGGAAATCATAACAGTTGGTGACAGAAGTTGAGTCTGTAAAACAGGATCTCCACAGACTGGTCCAGTGCCAGGCTCTCTTGATGACAGATGAACCTCCCATGCCCCCAACGGCACCAATCTTCCAGCCCTCCATTGCCATAGTGCAGGCCACGAAGATCCAACCCAGTACTGTCATCAGGAACCCCCAGATCTGAACCACTCTAATTTTCATCGTAGGGCCTCTCCGTGGTTTGTTTCCTGTCAAGATTTCTGACCCAGAAGCTCTTATTTATTTAAGATTCTATTCTTTTATCCTTGTTCATCCAACTGCAAACCACCACTTTGTTGAGTTTCTTAATTTCTAAGATGGCTGTCTGTGATTCAAGGAGTCCTCAGTGTACTAGCTCAAACAGATGCTAAAGTAGGAAGCTTTTCTCAGAGAGAAGTGAATATCACATTAAAAAAGGGGTGTGGTGTTGTTTTCCAGGTATTTCTCTCTGTGTGCCTGGGTGGGAGAAAACAGTAATGCAGGTTCTCATGGGTCTGAGACTGCTTACCTTAGCATGTTTCTCAAATTACTGAAGACACCATACCCCCTGTTATATACTTCTGGTTTTTCAGACAGTTTAAAAAGGAGAAGGTGTCATGGTTTTGGGCCATTCAACCCAGCATTTTGAGTTTGTGATATTTTTCTGATTTCTTTGCAAAGTGTTAGTTTTGTCATTTAGTGTAGTCCTTGGTTTTCATGTCAAGTTAATATTACTCCCTGCCCATGTTTTCTTATCCCTGTGTCATCCCCCGTTTCCTGTCAGAGTCTGTCATGTCTTCTGGGTAACATCGTTGTTGTGTTGTGCTTTCATGTGTGCTTTCTAGTGTTTCTAGCGTCAAGCTCGTGTTGTCTCAGTCTCACTATATTTCCCATTTTATTTTGATAGTCTCGTGGTCCATGTTCAGTGTGTTCAGTTTTGCTTCCATTGTGGCGTCACCTTCATTTGTTTCAGCTGTGTTCCCATGTGTTTCCACTCCCCTCCTCTTCTCTCTGTGTATGTAGTGTGTGAGTTTTCTGTCTTTCGTTGTCGGGTCGTCTGTTGTGTTCACATCGTGTTTCATCGGTTGTGTTCACGTCGTGTTTCCTAGCTTCCATGTTCCCTGGTTTTCAAGGTTTCCACATTCTGGTTATCCCATGCTTTTTTACCATGTTCATTTGATGTTCTTTATCCATTGAGTTTAGCATTTAGTTTCTCCCAGTTTAGTTCTAGTTAAGTTTTGCTTTAGTATCTACCTGCCTTTGTTTGTACCTTCACCCAGCCAAATAAATGGCTCGCCTTTTTTTAAACCCTGTCCCTGCCTCGAGTGTCTGCATTTGGGTCCGCTAAAAGAAATTATGTCAGGCCTTTTAGGTAGGGGTGGGTTTAAAGAATCGATTTCCCGATTCATATCAATTTTAGTTTCAATAATGTAATATCGATTCATTAAATCCTGAATCGATTTTTAAATATAAATGTATTTTGCCAGAAACCCCAGAATCTCAGCTTAAAGTTCACAAAACTATTTAAACAGCTGCCAAACAGCTAAAACAGGAAATGATTAAAAATCAGGTAAACGGATTCCACAAAAAGTAGTAAACACAAAGTGCGACCGTAGGGTCACGTACGCGGACATGTCATCGGGTGCTGAAAGTCGACATCTCAAAGATTCTGAAGCGCAATAAAATCGCACTTCCTGCACAGCTCTCTCTCTAAGTGTACCTCAAGATCAGTTTACCATAAAAAAAAAAAAATCTCTGTTTTCTGCATCATTCGCTTGCTTATTATGTCATGAACTGGCTGCGAAGCAGGCAGGATAGGACCCAAGTGCAGACTCGCAGACAGGACTTAGAGCTCAAAAACACAGCTTTATTGCCAGAGAGCTGGAGTTAAAAAAAAAACTAAACTAAACATAGAAAGAAACATGCAGGGAAAAACACAGAAGAAACTAGTAGAATGTTTTCGTTTTCTTACATGTCACCCATTCCCAAATGTTTTAATTTTCCTCAACTGCAAGCCTTAGTGTGCCTTTACTCTGTGCATTTAGTACATACATGTCTGATATATATTTACTATTTATAACTATTTATCATTTAGGCCTGATGTTTGATACATTTAATTCCACTATTGAACAGTTATATCTATAACTTCTGTTCCCTGAAGGAGAGGAACGAGGTACAACACATAAGTATGGGATATCATGCCCTTGCGTGTCCTGGCTGAAGAAACCTTTATTCACGCCTTTAAGGCGGATGACCTGTGATGACATGCGCACAGCCCCGCCTGTACATATACCCCCTGCCTAGCTGCAGCACAAATATCACCTACAGGTACCCCTTTTAAAAGAGCCCATGAGGTTGCCATTCCCCTGGTGGAATGAGCTCTCACCCCCTGGGGCAAAGAGAGACCCTTGGTGCTGTACACCAGTGAGATAGCTTCTATAATCCAGTGAGACAGCCTCTGTTTAGACAGAGCTCTACCTGTGGCTGGATTAGCGAAGCAGACAAACAGCTGGTCACATAAACGCACATTCTGAGTGCGCTCAATGCATCCTCCTCTACTCCTCAGATGCAAAACGAGTAGCGCAAAAGCTCAGCAACTCAAACTCCATTGAGCTATAAGATGCAGGCATGACCTTGGGAAAAGAGGCAGCATTTGGACGCAATATAACCTTGTGGCCATCAGGAGAGAATTGTGTGCAGGAGGGATGCACAGACAGAGCATGAAGGTCATCCACTCGCTTTGCCTAAGCCAAAGCAAGGAGTAATGCAGTCTTGTATGAGAGAAATTTCATATCCACAGACTCAATGGGTTCAAAAGGGGGGCTACAAAGGGCCTCCAGCACCAAAGACAAGTCCCAAGGAGGGACACTGGACCTAAGCACGGGTCTCAACCGGCAAACCGCTTTCAGAAGAAGTATGGCGAGGGGATGTGCACCTGGTGTCACCCCGTCAAAGCCAATATGACAAGCAGATATAGCTGCCAAATAAACCTTAATTGTCAAAAATGAAAGGCCCTTATCCAGCAGCTCCTGCAGGAATGTCAAAACATCCACAATAGAGCACTGAAATGGGAGAGTGTGGCGGTCCTGGCACCATTGCTCGAAGGCTCGCCATTTGTAAGCGTACAAGCCTATAGTAGATGTGGCCCTAGCGCTCTGAATTGTCGCTATCACACTGTGTGGCAGACCCTTAGCAATCAAGTTTGACCTCTCAGCAGATAAGCATGAAGGTGCCACAGATCCGGGCGCGGATGAACCACTTCTCCTCCTGCCTGAGAGAGGAGGTCCCTGTGGAGAGGAAGCTGCCAAGGACTCACTGCTAGCAGGCTAATTATCTCTGCATACCACGACCTTGTGGACCACCAAGGGGCCCCTAGAATCAGAGAGCGAGATTGCTGACACACTCTCGCTAGAACTGGAGATGTCATTTCCACTGGAGGAAATCGCCTGGTACGTCTGGAGCATGGTGACAGAGCTCATGATGTGGGTAGTGCCGGTCTGAGCCCGATAAATCTTCTCCAGCTGCGACGCAGAGAATCTGCAGAGTTGCGGGGCTGCCGACACCGTGGTTATGGGATGGGGCCAGTCCACCTGCAGCTTCTCAGCTGCACGGTGAAACAGGGAAAAAACAGAGGTGTCATTGTGGCAGACCGGCGCAGCAGCAGCAGCACATTGGGCCTACAATGGGCTCTCCTGCTCATCTGCTGACAAACCATGGGTCGAGCACCGGAGCTGGCGACAAAACGCACAGGCTTCAGGCTCCGTCAACGCTCTCCTAGCGTGGACGATCCCCAGGCAGACAGGGCAGGCATCGTGCTAGTCGCTGTTGTGCAAAGAGAAACCGCACCCCTGAGGACAGGGGCGAACAGAAAATTTCTGCTTTGCTCACTTCGGTTTGGAGTCCATTCCAAAACGCAAAGTGAAATGCTGCACAGGAAAACTC
>VVHJ01038263.1:0-16068 GCA_015107715.1 Tylochromis polylepis
GTAAAAAATGTTTGGAATCATGTATGATTTTCGTTCCACTTCTCACGTGTACACCACTTTGTATTGGTCTTTCACGTGGAATTCCAATAAAATTGATTCATGTTTGTGGCTGTAATGTGACAAAATGTGGAAAAGTTCAAGGGGGCCGAATACTTTTGCAAGCCACTGTAGCTCATGGTCTGACCTCAAGGTGAATTTTCTGGAATGTCCACTCCCACAGATTGGCAGGTGACTTTCCACTCATGAATAGTCTTTCTCACTATACAACAATGGACTTTAAACTGTTTGGAAAGGGCCTTATGAACCTTCCTAAATTGATAGACAGATGATGTGTTTCGTCCTTAGCATCATGTTAACACTCGCCTGAAGGCTCCAGACCAGCAAACTGCCCAAACCTCTGCTCTTAAATAAATAATGACACAGTATATGTCATCTGCTGTTCTTCATTTCAGGTGGTATTTACTTAATTTTAGAACCTACTAAGGACCAGATGATTTACCATTATTCCCTGATACGTAAAACCCTAAAACTGAAAGATGTACTTTCTTTTTCACATGACTGTATATAATGTATTTTATTTGTTTATTCCGTAAAAAATAAAAGGCACAAATAACAAAATGGCATTGAAATTCTCGTCTAGCCCAACCAAAGAAGACAGATAACTAAACTTTCCAAAACTGAAGCTCTGATGCTTTATTTTTTGTCTCAATACTGTACAGCCTCTCATGTTGCTACATCTAAAAAGAAATAAAACGGCTTCAGCTGTTAAAAAAAAAATACACAGAGGCGTGTAAAAGCGGTTTCTGGCTGTGAAAACTAACTGTTTAAATACCAATCTGTGAAAAACAAACCTACTTCTCACATTGTCCTGATGATTTTATGGTCACAGCTGCTAGTTTTAAGTCTTATTTAAGACAGAATGACGTTCGTTTCATAAACAGTGATCCTATGTAGAAAAAGCGGGGTTCGATTTATGGAGGAGCTACCTTTTGATTGACAGTGTGCTATCATATGAGCGTGCACTGTCCTTGGTTCCTCGGTCAGGTCCACCCCTCGCTCAGGGTTTAAAAGGGACAGGATTGTGCTCAACTAGCATCTTCAAAATAGGGCTTAAAGACTAGTGGCTACATTCATCTTTTATACAAAGTCGATGCTTTCTCACTAGATTAAGTAAACTCAATGCTCAGGTGCTTGTCTCCATTGCTACAAAATCAAAGGGCGGCATTGAATAGAGAGGAGCAGCTGATCAGAAACCGCTGACCACTCCAGCTCAGACATCTTTCCTCCTTTGAGGTTATTCTCTATGATGGCTGAACTGGGAGCCATTACCCTGAGACAGGATATGGGCTGTGGGGTGGGGTGGGGTGAGGTGGTGAGTACAGTAAGTGAGTGATGCAGATAACAGACTGCTGTCATGTGTAAGACTGAAGGAGCACAAGGAGGAGGATCTGAATCAACAAAACCCTTTCAGCACATTCAGCTGTTGGGTTACTGCAGCGTAGTCCTCAGTTTGGCTCACTAGTGCAACTGGAAAAGTCTTTAACTTCTGCTCAAACTTTGCTTAATAAAGCAGAGACAAAAAGAGAAAGAAAGAAAAAACATCCACTCATAAAGCCTTCTGTGTGCACTGCAGAAAATATAAATATATATATATATATCCCAATATAGTATTTATTTTCCTTATTGCATCTTAAAATCAAAACATTTCATAAAATAAATGAGGGAAAAAGTGATTACATATCCACACCAGGGCTGCTACTGGCCAGATATGCCTTTTTGAAATACTGTCACACTCAAAAAAACATTTTCAAAGCAGAACAACCTGCTCTTGAGACAAAATGTATCCCCTGAAGTTTATTCGTTTACTTTATAGAAAGCAAAGTCTGTGAGAATGAACGCAGCATGTTGTGCGGTTTTACAGTCACTATCTGCGCTTCTTGTTTGTGTTCTTCCTCTTCAGAGCCAGTATCCAAGCAGGGAGGGCAGTCCGCCGGGCCGGTGCCTCCTCCCCTGCCGCTGCCGGATGCACTTCACACTCCTGCTCTGTCACTGAATCCTCATCTGTGGCTGCTGAATCATCCTCCAAGTCTGAAGCATCCAGATCCATGTCTGGAGATTCTATGGCCACCACTTCCTCTGCAAAACGAACCCGGCGGTTCTCCTCCACTCGTCTCTGAGCCGAGAACGAAGCACGAAACACAAAAAAGTTACAAAGAAATTAGCATTGGATTAAATATTACAGAGACTTGTTTTTTGTTGCTATTTTAGAATTATTTCCTCAAGTTTTTCAAAATATTCCATTAATTTTATTTTTGTGTGTATAAAAAAAAAGCATCTTATTTAAACCCTTTATACAATTAACATGTGAGTTACTACTGATTTGAGAAACTCTGTGGATGCTGACATTTTTAAATTTCCAACCACAGGGAGGCGCTGCAATACACACTATCTTACCCTTTTATTCACTGTCTCCATTGAGGACTCTGAATCCTGGGAAACCGGGTATTTGAGGACACCATGGGGCGCTCGAGCCAAAGGATTAAAAGCAGTTGGAGAGAGAGGGGCCGGATGACAGTTTAGGGTGTATAAGGGTATTACGTTCTCGTGCTCTGACTCCCTTGTTTCAACCATCATCTGGCTGCTGGTAGGATTCAGTGAAGACATGTCCCCTTCTGTAAAACAAAAGAGGCAGCTTAATTTCCTGAACAGCTACAGCTGTCAAATTAAATGGCTCAAAAAATAAAAATTCTTTATTCATAACTGATTATTAATGTTGCTGCTGGACAGAGTATTAAGCTGTTCTGACCTCTGTCTGTCTGTTCTCCATCACTTATTTTGTTGGCTTGAAGCCTGTCGTCTCTCCTCTCAGCTGACTGATGCTGTCTCTTTCTGTTGAGGGTGACTCGGCTCTTCAGCGCCTTGTTAAGTGGATTATCTGCAGACTGCAAAGGACAACAGAGAATGGGATGATCACAAAGTTGTCATATTGATAATATAGCTATCCTTTTTGATATTAACTGGATGAGCATGAGATAGTTTTTGCTTATGAATATTTTACCACTAGAAATGATGGAGGTCTTATTTGCTGTTCCAGCCTGCTCGCTCCAGACTGCATATGTGGGTAGTTCTGACCATCTTCCATTGGTTCTGATTGGTCAGTCTGATGCAGTTTTCCACCCGAAATGTCCGTACTTGCAGCTGGGAAAGCATTAGGCAATGTTTGCGCCATGCTGAAGTCTGTAGCCAGGGATGACGCTGTACTCCTGAAGCTCCACTGGTTGCCCCCACTGCCAAGTTGGTTCAAAATCCCATTTGACTGAGTGCTACTGTGAGAATTTAGCTGGTTTTTGGGTTGGTTCACTGGGTCCTCTAATGGTCTCTGATTTGCTGATGAGGATGAAAGGTTGGGACTGAGGAACTTAGCCCACTCTTGGCCCTTAGTGATCTCTTCCAGCAGGCTGAACGACCCGAGGCCCAATTCAAAGTCACTGACAGGTCTGAAACGGGACAAAATCTTCTGTAAACTCAAAAATTCAGTATCCAAATCACATCACTACCAGCAGCACGAAGAGAATTTAACTCATGTCACCCAAAATAACATTTCACTCAGATGAGGTGTGATGTTATTACAGGCCCTTGTATACAGTTAGCACCATAACTTTTTGGATAAAGAGACCATTTTTGTGGTTTTGCCACTGTACACCACCACAGTTGAATTTAAATAAATAATCAACAGGTTGTTAGAAAAATTTGCATTAAGCCTTCAGGAATTAGTAATTTTTATACACAGAGGTTCAAAATTAATGAGACAACTGACTGACAAGCTGTTTCACAGGCAGTAGAGGCCTGCTCCCTTGTTATTTCATGACAAGTGACAAAAGCATAATATCTGAAGTTGATTCAAAGTGTTAAAATTGCATTTTATAGCTTTTCACTGTATTTTTAAATATCAGTCCCAAAGAGATGTGTCCAAATCAACAATCTGGTTCATTCTTATAAAGAATGAATACAGTGGTCTACTCAACAACACTGAAGTGCCTGAAGGCCCATAGGAGACAACTGAAGTGAATGATGACAGAATTATTTCCATGGTTAAGAAATACAACTTCACATCATCTAACCAAGTCAAGAACCTTCTCGAGGAGGTAGGTGTATCATTATCAAAGAGCACAATCAAGAGACGCCTTCGTGAATAGAAACAGAGGGTTTACATCAAGGTGCAAACTACTGATTACACTCAAGAAGGCCAAAGCAGACTTTGCCTGGAAACATGTGGTTCTGAAAAATTCTTTGGCCCTTGAACCAGAATGATGGGAAGAGAAAAATGTGGAGAAGGACAGAAACATCTCATGATCCTCATGAGCGTACCACGTCATCTGTCAAACATGGTGGAGGCAGTGTTACAGTATAGGCACATACAGCTGGAGCTGGGTCACTGGTCTTTATTGATGATGTGACTGCCGATAGAAGCAGCAGGATAAATTGTGAAGTGATCAGGACAGTGTTTCATGGTGCAAATTGAGATTATAATTATAGTCCAAAAGCAACCCAAGAGTTTCTCAAGGCAAAGAAATGGGTATTCTTCAATGGCCAAGTCAGTCGTCTGATCTCAGCCTAACAGCACATGCTTTTCAGTTACCGAAAACTAAACTGAAAGCAGAGAGACCCACAAACAACTGTAGGGGGCTACAGTAAAGGTCAGGCAGAGCATCGCAAGGGAGGAAACACAGCATTTGGTGATTCACTGCAAATTGTTTTAATCCAAGTATTAAAAACTGTATTTATATTTAAAATTATGTTAGTATAACCAATTACCTTTGATCCCCTGAAATTCCTAAACAGCTAATGCAAACTTTTTGCAAAACCCCGGTGTGCAGAGACAAAGCTGCAAAAATTGTGTCTTTCTCCAACAACTGTCAAACTGATTTTACATAATGAGCCACATGCAAACCACTTTGAGCTTAAGTGGGCCGGACCGGTGAAACTCACCTTTCTGTCAGTGTAAAGTAGTGTAATTTAATCCCTGATAGATCTCAATATAAGAAAAAAAAAAAGAAAAAAGAAGTGTAATTTCAACAGTATGTCTCAGTTGTAAAACTGAGACATATTAAATGCTGCTGTATTTAATGAAAGAAATCTGTCAGCACGACTCTTCGGGCTTAAATTGTTAAAGTTCTGTTTGCTCATTGCTCAGGCTGTCCTGGAGAAAGCTTTTGTCAATAGACAGAACAGGTCCTATTTTATTTGTTTACCTTGTTGTAAAAACCGGACATTTCTACAGTAGATAGTAAAAAAACCAGGAACTGTTCTATTACTTCGTTACTGTACTATGAATGACTGTGGGGGAGGTCTTTATCAGTAGAACAAACTGTAAAATTTATGAAAATACAGTTAAAAGTAAAAAAATGTATGACCTCCTTCACATTTTCCAAAGACATTCAGTGGGCCCAATAGGAGTCTTTGCCAGTTCAATTCTGGCCCACGGGCTTTATGTTTGACTAAAACCGATTAACAAGTTTTACTGTTTAGTTCTTCTCAGAAATTGTGCTCTGCGGCACAGAAAAATTTCTGTTTCCCTAGAAATGTATCAATATACATAAAACACATCAGTGACCCATACTGTTGCAGTAGTTTACATCGGCCTTGATTATCATGAACACGACCACCTAAGCTTACAAGCTAACTCAATACAAGAAATGCTTACCAGAGCAAATGCTATAAACGTTTTTTTTTGTTTGTTTCAGATGTTTTTATATAGCTTTAAGGCTTGTTCTTATCTTTTGTCATTGGTCAAGTTTGCATTTTTACATTTTTTGGGGGGGGGCCTTTTATTAAGCTATTTCATATTCTCTACGACCTACTTTTCATGCTCTCATTTCTAGCAAGTAGGGCTCAGGCAGCATTTCCTGTACATTAAATATACTAAAGACCAGTTTTGCACCACTTCTAGAGCGCTTGATTATGTTTTTGTCGTGTTCCTCAATCTTCCTCAAGGTCCAGCTAGCTAAGTCTAGCTATGCCTACCTGTTTTAGGAAATTATGAATCCTTCAAAATTAAAGCTACATATATGGGAGTTATTTTAATGATTTATGTCTCTAGTAGAAAAACAAAAGCAAACAAACTTGGCTTTGGGCTGCGAGTATCTTTCCATCTTGTGTGTTAAGCCCTAATGAGAGAATCATTCTTTATGAGTGACTTGAACAGAAACTGTGTACATCTGTTTCCCTTTATAGCAGGTTATAAAAAAATCTCATCGTACACACTATGAAGGTTTCTAATGACACATGATGTCAGTGACAGGGTGTGTTTGGCACATCAGACCACAGACGCACATCAGAAGTAAAGATGTCTGATGGCTGGAAATATCTCGAATACTTCACATATCTTACTGCTGACATTTCAGAGCAAATAAAGCCAAAGAAAACTTTAAGGGCTTTCAGTTTGCTGCTAGAGTGCAGGTCAGGGTGTATTTGTGCAGTTTAGGATCATTTGTGTGCCTGTTACCTGATGTGGCTGTCATTAGTGGCGCCCTCTGTGCGTGCAGGAAGCATTTTACTGGCTCCACTGGTGTCCAGTGAATGGGGGGTCCTTTCATCCTTATTTGACGCACTGATGAGGCTTTCTGTTACCTGGTTTGGGTGTGAAATCTGCGTGAAAAAACAAGTTGCAGTCTCACTTCAAGATTTTTTTTTTTAATGATTATATAACGAAACCACACTACTCACTTCAGTTCCCTCCCCACTCTTCTGGTCTTCTATGCTTCCTCCTCCTTCTTCTTCTTTTCCCTTTTTTCCTTGTCTGTCCTTCCATCGCTCCTTGAGCCTCTGCGTCCACCTTCTGGTTTTATTCTCAGATGATCTCTGTTTCCTCCTCATGCTGCTGTTTGTTGTTTTTTGACTGTCTGAGGCAACCTGCGCATCTTTGTTTTCTGCCATTGCGCCAAATCCTCCGTTTCCTACATTTGACGCTTTATTGTCTTGAACGCCTGCGAAAGGGTCTGCGTTTTTCACGGCCCACAGGTAGACCTTAGGTTCAAAGCCCTGCTCCTGGTTCTCATTCACTCCCATGCTTTGAGCGGCATCTGTGTTAGGAGGCATGCTTCTTTTCATCGCAGAATTGCCAAAACTCCACCTCTCAGTATCAGTCCTCTCAAAGGAAGCATCCTTAAGTGATGTGGTAGGAAACAGCTGCCCTGTTCCTGTTGGGGTGATCACAGGCTGTGTCGCCTGTCCCATCACCCTGCTATCACCAGTGTCACCAACACTGTTGTCTTTCTGGGAGGGGAAGGAAATAAAACCCCTGTCCACCCCACCTCCATGACTGGGCTGCTGTAGTTCACCAAATTTGAAGCTAAAGTTGCTGTCCGCAGCAGGGCTCCTGAACTTATTTGAAGGGATGCCATTAGTACCTGGGCTGCTGTTTTCTGGTCCAAGTGTGTGCTGGTGCCCCTGGCCCTCTCTTTCCGACTGCAGCTTCAGTTTCTGCAGCATGGACTGCAGCAGGGCCTGGGAGTCTGTTGGATTAGGTGACCGAGACATCTAGGAACACAACCTCTAAGTCCTCTAAATCCAGAAGTCGTAGAAACACGTGTCAACACCACAGTAAAACCGGATACACAAGGACGGACTCTACACAAGTAATATAATACGTTGATTTACAACCAGCATGACAAGAGAAAAAAATACCTTTGTGTAGAAGATATCACCCTTTGGTCCAGTTCTTGTTAGAAAGACACCCGTTATGGCTGCTTTCGCCTTTCTGAATAATCCAATCCCTTTCCATGACACTGCAGTTGCTTCATAGCAAATATGAAGAAAGATCCACCTTTTACAGTTAAACGTCCAGAGGTAGAAATCCTTCTTCTTCTTCTCTGTGTAACTTATGCTGCCTCCACTAATCCACGATCCTCAAGAAGAGCAGCAGAAGTTTTCTTCTGTTGTTCTGCAACAAAGAGATATAAGCTTTCGTTGTTTTCGCAGTTGTCAAAAGTCTCTCACTTTTACTAAATACCCATAGTTTCATTACACTATGGGTGTTGTAGTCACTCCTCTTCTCCAGCAGCCACTTATATCACTGGTAATGGGAGGAGAGACTGCACGGCAGCGTTCCTCAGATCTTACACACTGAAGCAGACCAACAAGAAAGACCAGTGAGGTAAGATAATTGTTTGCTGACTCTAACTCTCTCCCTCTGTGTGTCTTTATGTTCATCTTTGTATTTTGCCCTCCCTTCCTTCCCATTTCTCTACTTGGCACGCTTGGTCACACAAGTGCACACACACCCTCTGTGACCCGTAACTGATAATTATAGGGCGTTCTTTAAGAGCAGCCGCTATGTATGCGCCGCCTGCCAAATAAAAGATATAGGAAAATGTCTGCTCTGAGCTTTGCAATAACCCATTTTATATCAGCTCTGTTAACAATGCTGTCACAGAGGTCTTTGCTACTGTTGTCGAAATAAAGTAGTAGGTTCTCCTAACATGCAGTGTACTTCAGCTTGGAGAACACCATGCAGTTTTTCTTATAGGTTTGTTACCCACCAGCTATATTGTTCCCCACTGCAATTTTGTAATTACTTTTTACTTAATATGTGTTTTAGTCAGTAAAAAAATCCACCCTGATAAACTGTTTTAACTACATTTCAGCCTACTAATATGCATTTAAACCCATTTGTCATTACAGTAATTGTACTGTCTTCTTTCTGATTGAAGGCTTAGACTATAAGTAGGTACACTACAGTACTTGAAAATTTACTTTCCGATACTGACATGAACTTATTATGTTGCTAATCATTAAGTAAAGTTTATATAACAATTAATAATAATATACTTCTTTATACACTGCAATAATACCTTATTTTTTTGTTTTTCGTCACACTATCTTTATATATTTCTAACCGAGACGATCATATATAACCAACCACGAAGATACAGCGAAAAAAAAACAAGTGGCAGAAATGTTCAATTAGAAACGAAGTGCGCATGTGCAGTGTCAAAGTTACGCCCCCTGTGAGTTGCCGTCTATCTGATTGGTCCGCACTGTGTAAGCGGGTAATGGCGGCGTAAACAACGCTGACATCGATGAAAGACACACCGCTTAACCGAGAAAAATAAACTTACACTGGAACTAAACGGAGTATGCTTTCGGTAGGAAGAGTTATGCTCGGTGTGGAAACGATTAAAATTCCCTCTCGTTTACGGTGATGCGTAGCCGCTCGTTTTGGCTAACTTTTAGCCAAATGTGCTAACTTAGCGGAAAAGTGAGTTTGCAGAGATGCACTGTATCGTAACGGGAGGAAACGTGAAAGGTAGCAAACATTTCCTGCTTATTAAACACAGTCTCTAGCTAGAATATGTGTCATTAATTAGTTGTTGCCAATAATTATCTTGTGTGGGTGGGTGGGTGTGTCTGTACCGTCCAGTACTGGCCAAAGCCGTCCATTCTCTGTCCAGGATCGGCGATGAGCTGTATGTTGAGCCTCAGGAAGATGGGGTGAGCTGTTCTGACACTGACTTGCACACCATCACTTCCTCCTACAATGCAGATAGGCTTGTTTGCTTCCTGTGGGTGCACACTTTGCGTCAGTGAAAAAAAGTTGATTTGTTGGTCTCTCTCTCTCTCTCTCTCTCGTAGCTGGCCCTGCGGTCTGTGAACTCCTCTCGGTCGGCATATGCTTGCTTCCTGTTCGCACCACTCTTCTTCAGCAGGTGCAGATTGCATGCTTGTGTTTATAAATGGCATCCCTGTGTGAGAGAAAAAGAAAGTGTATATATAAACGAACTTTAATCTGTCTTTTAATACCTCTGTTTTTTTTGTGCAGGTACTCCATTACTAGTGGGGATAACTTCCGCTGCAAGATGGCAATAAAGGTGTGAGAGAATTAGATAAGCTACTGTTTTTCAAGGCTTTATACAGTCTGGGTTTCACATTGATTACATTTTAGTAGATAATGTGGTTCCCAAACTTTCATGATGACACAACACCCAAAGTTATTATAGCGTTCTGCTTTCTTATTTACAACATTGAGGATATGTCAGAGGTGTGTTTTTCACAAGTTCAGATTAGCTTTTACTACAGGCACACACCTTTGTAAAGGCATTTAAGTTCCAGTTACAATCTTGTGAAAAAGAATTTTCACAGGTCTTTGTTACTTACTGTTAGACCTGTGAAAAACTAAGTACACCCCATGATTAAGTAGCTTGTAGAACCACCTATAGGAGCAATCACTTGAAGTTTATGAGTCTCTCACATTGTTTCAAAGTAATCATTTTCTGTTTGACATCAGTGTCTCACATCATTGTGGAGGAGTTTTGGCCTACTGTTCTTTACAGTGTTGCTTCAGTACATCGCGGTTTGTGGGCATTCATTTATGTACAGTTCAATTAAGGTCCCACCTCAGCAGTTCAGTTGGGGTCAGGTCTAGAGCTTAATTATTTTCTTTTTCAGCCATACTGTTGTAGATTTGCTGTGGTGCTTGAGATTATTGTCCTCCTGCATGACCCTGTTTGGGCCAAGTTTTGGCTGTCAGACCGATGGCCTCACATTTTAGTCTGGAATACTTTGGTAAACAGAGGAGTTCATGGTCAACTCAGTGAGTGGAAGGTGTCAATGTCCTGTGTCTGCAAAATAAGCTCAAATCAAAACCTTCTCACCATCATATCTTACAGTTGGTATGAGGTGTTTATGCTGATATGCTGTGTTTGGTTTTCACCAAACAGAAGTCTTGTGGTTTGATCAGATGCAAGCCTAAGTTGTGCTGCCATATTGTTTTACACAAGAGAAGCTTTCTGCTGGCAACCCTTCCAAACAAGCCAAACTTGTTCAGTCTTTTTCTAATTGTACTGTCATGAACTTTGACATTTAACTGCTAACTAAGGCCTGTAGAGTCTGAAATGTAGCGAACAGTTCCTCTGTTCACTGCACAGTTGCTGTGAGTTTGCAGGAACGTCCATACCTAGAAGGATTGACAGCTGTCTTGAATGTTTTCCACTTGTAATTAATCATCCTCACTGTGTTCAAATTAATTGGAAATGGGTTTATAACCATTCCCAGATTGATTTGCAGCAACAATAGCTACTTTAAGATCACTGCTGATACGTTTCATCCTTGGGATTGTGTCAACACACACCAGAATGCTCCAGACATGCAAACTACTCACATTTTGAATTTGATTACAAGCACCAAGCAGTAAGAGTGTACTTAGTTTATCTCAGGATTGCATAGATTCATCTGACACTCTTTTTTTCCCCCTTTTTTTTTTTTTAACTTGACTGTCACGGATCTCAATAAACATGCTAACCAAAGGCCCCTCGGGCAGGTTGTGATAAGTATCACTTCAGTTACTTTTCTTTTTTTTCTAGTCTAGTTTTAATTCTTTTTAAGCTCATAGTTAATTTTAAATAACTACTTTGACCTTGCATTAAAACCCAAAGTCCCATCACAAAAAGTTCAAACACTATCACAAAAGACATAATGAAACTACAGCTGCCAGTCTGGTTTTTGTCTAATAGTTTGGTCAGGTTTGCATTCATGTGACCACTACCAAAAAGTGAAAAATGTCAATTTTAACTTTCTTTTTCTCACTGGTTTACATTAATTCTCAATCACAGTTTGCCATGTTAGGGAAATGTGGCTGATAGTTTATTGACTACTTTGTTTTTAAACATACTAAAGATAAACATCACACTTTCTCATAATGATTTTTTTTTGTTCCTTGTTTTTTTTTTTTTTCTTTAGCCAAAAAGTTGTTGCTTTTTTTTTTAAATTAACTGAATGATGGCAGTACTTGTACCTCCCAGATGTAGCTATAGTTAGGAATAGCAGATCTTATTCTTAGGATTGAAAGCGTAGTCTTGTATCTGCTGACAACTTCAAATGGCTCCTTTCCTGTCGTGTTACCACCCTACGGTTGTGGTTATCTGTGTTCAAGTTTTGCAAAAACCTCACAGCTTCCTCGTTTTAACAGTTGTACATGGCAGTTATGTCAAAGAGTGGATCATATATCACTTGTCAGAAAGAGCAAACTAAAATGTTGATTCCTGTTGACTGCTACCAGAGTGCATCGTTGCATATTGATAAGCATTACTTCTCCCCCTGTGTGTCAGAGTGTGCAGTCTGTGTTCAGATCTCTGACAGCTTTGGAGAAGACGGTGGAAAAGTGTCACATTGATCTCGAGAAACAGAAGGACCGTCTCACCTTCACCCTGCACTGCAAGCACGGTATCAGTGATTCGCTTCATTATCAGATCATTCAAAATGTTTTCCATAGATGATTTAAGAAGGCTTACAGCTCATTCATGCATGTAAAATGGTGCTGGTTTCAAACCCAGAGATGAGAGAACACATCCAGTTCTTACATCCTTGCACTGACCTACAGATAAATATAGTATATATAATTCTGTATTTATAATATAAATATTTATAATTTATAAGTCTGTACTTACACTCTACTAGTCCGCCAGTACTGTGGACCCCAAATGTATTAGAGATAAGTTCACTGAGTACAAACGTAGTCTGTCAGGCCTGCAGGTCACTTAGTGCTGCACAGAGGTAAAACAAAACTTCTGCATTCTCTTTGAAACTTAGAGGTGCCTCAACTGTTCAACTGTAGCTATTTTAAATGAAAAACTACCCTTTTTCCTATGGCTTTTACATATATTTATTAAACTGTACAGTACTGTGTTAAACTCTTGAGTCACTCCTCATTTCTTTATATTTTGCTAATAAAATAGGAAATAGGTGCAGTGATTTATTGAAACATGCAAACATACATGGAAATACAGTATATCAGCAAAAACTGTATAATTGTAACAAGTTAGAAAGACAGTATTTGCTATGAGCATCTTTATTCTTCAACACAGTCTGAACTCTCTTAGCCAGCTTTCTTGTTGTGTCTTTAAGTAGTCTTCAGGAATAGTTCTCCAAGCTTCATTCAGAGGTCTTATTTGGATGTTTGCTGCCTTTTGTTCTGATCTCTGTCAAGATTGGTCCCACACTGCTTTAATAGTATTGCGGTCTGAACTCTGGGACTCTTGCTGCAGCATTTTGGATCAACCAAAGGCTTTTCAGGGAGTTTTTAGGACATCCTGATAATAATGAATTACAGTAGTCCAGCCTAGAAGTAATAAATGTATGAACTAGTTTTTCATCATCATTCTGAGGCAGGATGTTTCTAATTTTGGAGATATTGCGCAAATGGAAGAAAGCAGTCCTACATATTTGTTTAATATGTGCACTGAAGGACATATCCTGGTCAAAAACGACTTCATGATTCCTCATAGTGTTACTGGAGGCCAAGGTAATGCCATCGAGAGATAGCATCTGGCTAGATAAGATTTTTTGGGCCAAGTATATTAACCCCAGTTTTGTCTGAATTTAGAAGCAGAAAATTAGAGGTCATCCAGGTCTTTATGTCTATAAAACATTCCTTCAGTTTAACTAATTTCTGTGTGTTATCTGGCTTCATGGATAGATAAAGTTGGGTGTCATCTGCATAGTAGTAAAAATGTATGCTATGCCTTCTGATGATACTGCCTAAGGAAGGGAACCCTGTGGAACTCCATAATTAACCTTTGTGTGTGAAGAGGACTTACATGAACAGATTGGAGTCTATTAGATATGATTAAAAAGCAAGAATGTAAATAAATATCAATGGCACTGAAAGTAGCAGTACATAATGTTGCGAATGAATTTCATTCATGAAGAAATTCATGAATAAAATTGTAACCATTAGAGAAAATATTACGTTTTGACAAGATCTCCAACACCACTGGCTGATATGCACCCCCAAACCATGACAGAGCCTCCACTGTATTTTATAGATGGCTGTAGACACTAACTGCTGTACCTCCTCTGGATATAATGATGATGATTTGGACCAAATTTGGAGTCATCAGTCCATAAGACCTGTTGCAGCTGTCACAGTTCTTGTCTAATTTCTCCCCATTTAAAATGGCTTTTGACAGCCACAGTTTTTGCTGATGTGAAGTGAACAGTAGATGGATAGATTTAGGGCCAGATGCATCTCTCAGGTCCTGTATGAGGTCTTTGCTGGATTTTCTTTCCTGTTTCTTAAGACATGACTGTTCATCCGCTGTGCATACTGTTTTTGGTTTTTTTTAGACCTGTGACTTCTTTTGTTCTCCACTTGTCCAGTTGCTTGGACAAGAGCCATGCGAGATATGCTAGGTTTTGGCTCTTTGAGAATCAATTTCATGGTGCAAAAATGCTATTTTAAGCCTCTCAAACTGTTACCTTTGCCATTTTTCATAGATTCAACTAAAGAAATGGGAATCTGTTACAGGCTGCTAATAACAAAGTGCCTAAAGATACAATTTAAAATGGTTTATTTGCTAAATTGTCTGTTATGTACAGACACAACACTGGTTCATCTCTTGAGTTAGGTGTCTTTTTTATGCTTGAATGAGTCAGGTCATAGATCAGAATTAAATGACTTAACAAACACAGCAAAGTACACTGGGAAAACGGTCAGGTGCAAGGACTGGACTGAAAATGAATGAAGAAGAAGCCAGAAGACCTTCAGAAAGCCTGGAGAACTATTGCTCAAGAGCACTTAAAAGAGTCTGGATGACTGGAAGCAAGCATCAAGACTTTTACACATTACTGCATATCTGATTTTTGTGACATTTTTAACCCATACATTCTGATTTCATATCAGTTTATAAATAATGTTTTGCATCCTTTTATTTTATCTTTTGCCTGTAAAGCAGCACTTTTAATGACCTCTATAAATAGGGCATTATGTTGTACTTTTACATCTTGTTTACATTCACATATTTTGTATTTAATGAAGCTGATCGTGCATTCATTACATTGCTTTCTGTTTGCTCACAAACTTGCTGTGATTTTTCTCTGCAGGCCTCCTGAAGACACATAACCTGTCTTTCCAGGACAGCGAGAGTCTGCAGGCAGTGTTTGATAAGGACAGCTATGCCAATGTATTCAGAGCCCAGCCCAGGTCTGTAAAAATCTTTCTTCATTGTTTATTTTGCTAATCATGACAGTGACAGTCTCCCACCTGCTTTTAATCTTCTATTTCCTTATACTTGATGATGGGGAACACTGTGTAGCTTTTTTTTTTTTTTTTAACACCAGGAAAACATTTCACACATTTCAGTTGGTTGATTAAATGAATAAATACATTTAAATAGTAAAATATATTTTAATGGAGGTGTAACTTCATTTATAACTGCAGCTAGATTTGTTTTCTCTTGTTCTCAGGCTGCTGGTAGACACGGTCGTCCATTTTCCTCCATCTCTGGAAGAAGTGACTGTGTCAGTGAGTGATGAACGGATGTGGGTCAGGAACCATGTGGAGGAAGAAGCAGGTGACAAGACTGATATGAAAAAGTTTCAGATGCTGCATTTAGCCAGTATAGTAGTAAACCAGAAACTGACATCTATTAATTACATGCATTAGCGTTTTTTAAAAGCAGCTTTTTGTCCTCTTATTTTTCTGCTCTCTCAGAGGCGTCCAAAGCCATGCTGACGGAGCTGTGTTTGGCTTCAGACGAGTTTGATCATTTTGCTGCCCAAGCTCACAACAGTGTGACTTTTTGTTTGAAGGAGTTGCGGGTGAGCGATATGATATAGGGCAAGCACAAGAGAGTTGTGTGAGTTAGTTTGGGAGGGGGAGAGAGGTGGTTATCAGACCAGAGTGTGAAAGAAGTTATTTGGGGACCAGATAAAAGCACTTACAAGATGTTGTGGTACTCTTGTAATTGTTGCATAGTTTGCAAAGTCACTAAATAGTCTCTCTCATTCAGGGTTTACTAGTGTTTGCAGAATCAACTGGTCTCCCTGTTTCTATGTACTTTGACGAGCCGGGCAGGTGAGCATCGCCACCTGTGGATTATATTTCCTGATTACTTGTTTCTTCCTTTTTAATAACATACATTTTTTCTGTATCTGTTTGTGTGACAGCCCTGTGGTGCTCTCAGTAACAGACAGTGTCCTGGAGGGAAACTTTGTGCTGGCCACGCTTTCTGATGATCCCAGCCTCCGTAAAAATAGCAGCAAAGGGTAACAATAACAAAAGATATTTTTGGC
>VVHJ01038264.1:9808-23508 GCA_015107715.1 Tylochromis polylepis
ATTTATTTTAGGGAAAAAAAAAAAAAAAAAAAAAAAAAAAAGGGGGGGGAAAAAATAAAAAAAAAAAAAAAAAAAGTCTATGAAAGGGAAAATCTGATCAAATCATGAGTCAAAGGGAAGGACAAGTGCAACTCCTTCTTCAAAACACCTAATAAGAGCGCAAACATCGCTCAGACTACTTACAAAACTGAAAACAGTGAACAAGTTGTAGTTTATTGTGATGAGGGAATTTCCCTCCCAGATGGGGACGTGTGATTGGCCAGCATCCCGACCAATCAGTGGTTTGTCCGTCATTTCGAGCCGAAGCCTCGGTTGTTACACTAAAGCAAAGAGTTCTGCTAAATTTATGAAGCCCTTGAGAGACGACTGACATAACAGCACTGACAGAAAGATTAAAACATTACAAATACGCGTGCCTAAAACATTATAATAACAAATAAGCTGAATGATACACTTGTCAATGAGACGGACTCAGTTGACTAACACGTACAGGTCGTCCAGTGCAGCAAATAACTGATTTTGGATGTGAATCTTTGCCGTGTGCAGCAGTGTGAACACCAGTTATTTTTGTTTCATGCTGTCAGCAGTGGAAGCAGCGCTTCGGTCCCCCCACCCAGTAACTGCCCAGCGCTCTGAGTGGCCGCACTGTTTCCCCCCCGTAAAGAGCAGTATTGTCCCCGCAGCCCTGTCAACTGGTTAATCACCTCTTTGATGCGTGTGGAGCAGCCTGCCACAATGGCCACATTGTCAGACAGTCAAGTAACTTCTGAACCCAAAACAAGAACATGCTTAATTTGAGAAAATGGCCTCGGAGCAGACAAGATTCCTGAACACGGAGTTGCGGGTGAAAACGGGCCACTAATGGATGGAAATCCTTAACCGCTTCTGACAGATGTACTGTTAATCTTATTTTTGAATGCGGCAGGGAGGGGAGAGCCGAACAATCCACAGTTTGTTTGCAAGCATCCATGTGCAGGAAATAGGAAGAATGGTGAGATTCAGATGAACTTGGATTTTAATGTTCGTCTCAACAACCTGATGGTAAAAGACGCCAAGAAATAACACTACAGCGCGGTTTATGTGTGCAGTAATTAATGTATTTGTTGTTCATCTGTTTGAACTTTTAAGCAGGAATCACAAATGCCCTACTCCAGCCTTTTTTTCCGTCCAGCAGGAGGAGCCAGAGTCTGACACTTGGGCATCCGACTTCACAGCTGCTGCAGGGCCCTGTGGTGGGTAGACTCGGCGTTTGCACATGGATGGCTATTTTTACGCTGTTTATTGGACATTTGATCCAATCTCTAATTTCTTCTAATAAAATAATCAGCCTTTAATCCAGTCAGTCACTGAATAATGGAAAACTTTTGGTGGAAAAACACCATTGCCCCCAAAAAAGCTGGAAGAAATCTTGAAAAGTGAGTCAGTTGTTTTGTTTCATAAACAGCAGTCAGTGTGAAACTTTGCTGTTGCTGAGTGAAACGGTGTAACGTGTAAGATTGTCACCAGATGCACTTTTTTTGTGTGTGTGTTCATTTTTCACATGAGAGTTTCTCTGTTTGCCCCATCAAGAAAAAATAGCTTTGATAGCAGTCTATAGTATCTACAGAGCTTGGCACTTTCACAACGCCACCATGGTGTCAGTCTCTGTGTCAGCCCTGGTGGCCCTGTCCCTTCCAATGGGAACTGTGAGGGGCGCCTGCTGTGGCCTTTTGCAGTTGCCACTCCCTTCAGAGATTGATGAATTGATTGTGGGGCTGCTGCCAGTGTGTCTGTGCCCTGGGC
The DNA here is from genome assembly GCA_015107715.1 of Tylochromis polylepis. Lineage (NCBI taxonomy): Eukaryota > Metazoa > Chordata > Actinopteri > Cichliformes > Cichlidae > Tylochromis > Tylochromis polylepis. The sequence goes on from VVHJ01038264.1 coordinate 11,591, forward strand.
GAAGGTGTCCCGGTTACGAGTGGGAATCCCAGCTATGGCATCCGCCCTGGGGCCACTATTGTAGCAGTCCTGCAGGGGGCCAAGGGGGCTGGTGGCCCCGGGAGCAGCTCTGACTCACATACTGCTGTCACACCCTTGGAGACACAGCAGCACTCTCCCCTACATGGACCTCTGATTGGCTCAGACAAAATGACTCTCTGTGAAGTGCAGCAATTCCACAGGCAAACTACCTGATTGTGCCAAACTTCTCTTGATAACAGCAGTTAATAAAGGACAAAAGAAAAGCTGTGTAGAGCCAAATCCCACCCTTGTGTAATACGTGCTGTTAGTCTGACTTTAGTCTTAGCTGATGACTGGTATGGTAAACACTTTACTGAGTTAAAACTATTTTCGATCAACTACATTTTTGCCCTTCATTGTGCAGAATGATTCATGTGTTGTAAGGGACATCAAAGCTGTTTGCCATTAATCTGCTGAAAAGGTCTTTCTGGACTTACCTTAAATCTGAGTTCAACATGTGTAGGCATAAGAGGATATTGTGACATCACAACCAGTTTGGAGGCCAGATGTGGTCTCAACTTAAAACCTCCGGTGCACACATGAAATCGGCTGACTTTTCATTGAACATATATGTGTTGAGGCAACAGAGTTTTAAAATATTTCACTGTTTATAGATTATGGATTCATCAGTGAAGGAGAAGTAGTTTTGCCTCTGTACACCGCCACAGCAGATTTTAAATCAAACAGTCAAGATGTGACTGAAGTGCACAGTGATACGCCTGCTCCTCAAGTGCGGTCTTGCTCTGGTTAGATGCTGTGAAGATGTTTTTGTTAACCATGGAAATAATTCTGTCATCATGCACTTCAGTTGTCTTCTTTGGTCTTTCAGGCCTGTTGGGAGTTGCTGAGCTGATCACTGCATTCATACTTCTTAAGAATTTTGCTTCGTCCATTCCTAATTTTTTTATTATCTCTCTTATTTATTTGGGTTTTTCAACTTAATGTGGTCTCCCTCACCTGCACTTACATCTCTTATGGGCCTCGTGTTTTAAAAATAACAGTAAAAAACTATAAAATAAAAATTTTACACTTTGAATCAACCTCAGACATCATATGTATAATTTGTCCTTTAATTACAAAGGACTGAACTCAAAAATGGCTGTAATTTCTAAACAGTTAATACAAAATTCTTATAAAACCCCTTGAATCAAAGCTGAGAGTCTGCACTTTAATCCCATGTTGGTTGTTTCATTTAAAATCCACTGTGGGGGTGTACGGAAGCAAAACTACAAAAACAGTGTCTCTGTCCAACAAATCTAGCTGGGATCTTAAAAGGACACATCACCTCCAAATCAAATACAGTAGTTTGTGTGAGAATTGCCTTCGTTCTACCACACTGCACTCACCACCCACATCAAAGATAGTGTTTTGGTGCTTTAAGCACCACAAATATACTCTGTAGCTTCCTTTTATTCAAGCAGACAAACATCTTCAAAACTGGGCAACTTATTTAAGAACAATGATTGATAAATATGGATTTGCACATTTGATTTGGGGGCAAAGTGTCAACTTGAAATTGAGTTTGATCCACGGACAAGACAAACAGCACGCTCATAACCGTGCTACGGTTTTCAAATCATAACCAACGTGTGCGACAATAAACGATAGCAAGGGAAAAAAAATGAGCAAGGCAAAGCAAATGTATACTCTGGTCTTTTTATTGATTGATGTAGTGTCAGGAATAATTAAATCGTTCAACACTTTTGCACCTGCTTGGGTTTTTCTGTTTTTCTTTCTTAAATTTCCTCCTCTTCATATTATACTCAGTTTCTTTCTGAGAGCAAATCGCCAGCTGGAATGTCACGCAGCCTCATTTAATATTTTTATTTATTTGAAAGTTAAAATCTGAAAATAGTCACTAAAAGAGGGAGGGATGTTTAGCCACAACAGTACCGCTAGTGCATCGGTGTCACAGATCATAGGTGAGATACTTGAATGCTGGATATTTCTTACATACAAACCTGTTATCAAAGAGAAATGAAACCACTGGCTAAATAAGGCCACGAAAACAATTTTCACACCAAACCGAACAGAATATAATGCACGTCACACACGCACACACAAGCTGCTGTCAGTTATCTGCCAACACGCTGGCCCCATTATCTACAGGTGTATCAACACCGCTTTTGGTTTCACCCTGAAAACCACGGTTCCACCTTCCTGGTTACATCAACATATATACAGTTGCGCCAACATAGAAAAGCATGCTTTTGCATATTAGAAGGTTGTTCGGTAAACTTTACACTAAATCCATAACATTTATTAGTACAGCATTGTTCCAACCAGCAGCAGTGATTAAGACTAACAAATATAGTCTGAGGAAACAGGCTATTATAATTCGCTTTAATTACAGATCTTGTACAGTATTAACATGCCTTACGATGCAGTATTACTATCATCCTCTCTCCTTATTTTATTATTTTTTTGTGTGAAGAAAGTAAAAAAAAAAAAAAAAAATAAACATTCAAAACCATGTAAGCTCTCTTAATATTGCCAGTCACATGCTGTGCTGCATCACTCTCCACAGGGCAGGCCAATAGCAGCATTTGTTTTCTAAGCCACAGAGCTGGTACAGAGTGCCTGTTCTGTCATCTGCATCACTTTAGATATCACACCTCGCTGATGCCAGACAAACTGTTTTAACCCCATCTGTGCCAGGCAACTCAACTAGAACAAATCTTTATTTACAGCAGCGGCCTGTTACAAGCCCACGAGCCAGTACTGGGATATCTCCATGCAGATTGGGAAGCAGTAATGTACAGTGATACTGGGGTTTCTTTTCTTTTTTTAACTAGCTGCCTTTAGCAGTAAATGCACATTAGAGTAAAGGGGAAGAAACCATATGATGCAACAAAAAAAACAATAAATAAAGAAATATTGATATTAAATATATTGTTTCAGACTGTCCAGTAAGTTGACACATTTTGCTTAATTCAGCATAAATAAAACTAAATCATAGCTAAAAGTTTTGATCTCTGAAGAGCATAATTTGGTAGCAGTATGGACAGTTATGTTATATTTATCTGTACGAGTATAATAGTAATAGTACCCCAACTATAATATTATGACGTTCTTTATCATTTACACCAGGTCTGTAGTTTCTGAGGGAAGGCTGCTCTGCCATCACGATTTGAGATCCATCACAATTGCTGAGCTAATTAAATGTTGGTGGAGGTCTGCAAAGTAGAGCAAATCCATATACCTTTACAGTAATATTATACAGTACATATTTATTTGTTTATAGATTGTAAATAACTTAGATAAAGTTTGCTTGCAAATGATTAAAAATGCTCACCACAGATTCAAACAAATCAAATTAATCAAAGAATGGAAAAAAAATAAAGAAGTATTTGGGGGTGGAGGGTGGGGGGAAATGGGGAGGAGGGGAGGAGGGGAGAAAGCCACTGAGAGTCACCCCCTGGGAGCTTTTCAGCATTTTTCCTCTTTATGTAAACACAATGGAACCCCTATAACCACAACCTGGAGCTGGCACCCAGGCTCTTCCCCACTTTACTGACCCGGCCCTTCACTTTTTGTTCTTCAGCTGATTGGCCAGCCAGTCCAGGCCCTCGTACAAGCCATCCCCACTGGTGGCACAGGTGGCTTGAATGTACCAGTTGCGGTGACGTAAGGAGTGCAGGCCCAGCTTGTCTGTGATCTCTGCGGCGTTCATGGCATTGGGGAGGTCCTGAACAACATCACAGAGGACAAAATGCCCGTCAGGAAGTTGGTGAAGCAAGAGGCGTAAAGCAGAGGAAAACGTAATGTGACACATACCTGTTTGTTGGCAAAGACTAGAAGAACAGCATCCCTCAGCTCGTCTTCAGCCAGCATCCTCATCAGCTCCTCTCGAGCTTCATTGACCCGCTCGCGGTCATTGCTGTCCACCACAAAGATCAAACCTGCAGGAATAAGTTTAAACCGAACAAAAACAATCAGCTCCAACAATATGGTCACATCACGTTGTTAGAAAAGCATATTGTCAAAGCATGTTTAATGGTTGTCCAGGATTTGAACATGACTAAGATGATGATAATTTGAAACAGTTGGAGCCTGTATGCAAATGACATCATCTGAAGGATTAGTCAGATATGTCCTCAGGTGCTGGGGGCGAGCGTGCGCTCCAGGATCCACAGCAGGACTGGAGAGGCATTTTTTTTTTAACTCTAACTATGCTGGCTGGTCTTTCACCTAAGATGCTTTTGATGCGTCTCACCCTGGGTGTTCTGGAAGTAGTGTCTCCAAAGAGGACGGATTTTGTCCTGGCCACCCACATCCCACACAGTGAAGCTGATGTTCTTGTATTCCACCGTCTCTACATTGAAACCTGGGGTGGATGGAGCAACAAGCAAATAGAAAATGGGTCAGATAATCTGGACAATATCTAAGACACATGTTTTTTTATTTAAAGGCAGAGAGTCACGCACCAATTGTGGGGATGGTAGTGACGATCTCCCCCAGCTTCAACTTGTATAGGATGGTGGTTTTTCCAGCAGCGTCCAGCCCCACCATGAGAATCCTCATCTCCTTCTTGCCTATCAGGCTCTTCAACAGGTTCCCAAAGATGTTTCCCATGATGACTGGGACCGAGGAGGTGGGGGCGCAACTGCAACAAAACTGTTACACGGGCTGCTTTGTTGCTACACATAGCAACAAGCAGCCAAAACAAACCGTGACCCACGTTTAGAGAGTTAAAACCACACACACACAAAGAAACATGTGGTGTGATAGTAGCTGTTCAAAAGCACCTCTCAGCATTGGCACCTCCCTTACGGCTCGCAGCCGTGCCCCCTCAGAGGAAAGCCAGGAAACGTATACTTCACACCCCGGCAGGCAGCTGACCTGACTCGAAGGCTGCTCCTTTACAGTGACAGCTCACTGGGAAAAGAGGCGGCTATGCTGGATCTCTGTTATGTGGCTCAGCTTTCATGTGGTGCTGAGTAACCACCTTTTTATGCTCTTTTTAGGCAACTGAAGATATGCCAGGGTAACACTCATTTCATATTACGTTATTATGACACATAACCTAAGGCTGTCTATGGTTGCACACAGGCTCACAGAGCTGAGGGAGGAGGGTGGCCCTTCAGTGGTAATGGGCCCTTTACAGGCCAACCTTGCCTGTCAACTTGTGCTAACACACGGGTCGCATTGGTTTTTAGAGGGTTATTTCAAACTAGCCGTGGCAGTCTTCTGTGTGGCAGTGAAGTATCCCTCTTGTCTGTTTTAATGACTGTCCGTTTTAGCGCTTACTAGCTAGGTTTCCATTCATTTCTATCAAAAGCACGGGCAGCAGGTGCTAGCGTAGCCCCTTACAGCTGCAGTGGCCGCACATCCACACACATCTGTCATAATGCGAGGCGAAGACGGCGGATGCTGCAGTCGAAGCAGGCGATGAATTTTGAACCCAAATCACGTTTCTTTCGGCTCGATAACATTCATTTTTCGAACATAATCTGCTTGTTATCATATGAGCTAATATCGTCGGTATTTAACTGAAAACATAAATAAAATCTCCGGGTCAATTTGTGTGCTATAATCCCTCCTCTTACAGTCACGACAAACGCACCAGTCGGCCTCATGTCGTACATTAAGGGTCGTTCATTTCCCCCCTCGGAGCATTTAAAAGGCAACTCAAGCGGCGATAAATTAAGCCACCTTTTTAGCGCTTGTATACATCTTTGAGCATTTTTACCATTTGCATCTCGTTCACACTTACCCGTCAACGGCAGGAAGGGTACCAGCTGGATTCAGGCGAAGGACTGGATGTTAGTCTCGCGATGAGCTGCCGCTGTGACACTGCGCGTTCTCGCGGTAGTTGGATTGCCAACCTCTCCTCGCCCGGTGACTTGTTAAAAGCCAGGAGCACTGCTGTCTCCAGCTCTGAAAAGTTACTGTATGGAGCATCAGCTTACAGCTTATTTGAGGCTTATCTTGTTTTCTTGAGGGATATCAAAGAGTAATAAATAGTTTGATAGCGTTATTCCCACTATCTCACATATGACATATATGCTTTAGAGGGCCCAAACCAGTTTTAAACGAGAGCCTGCAGGCAAGCACGCTTGAATAATTAACGCAGGAATCATCTTAATGAATAAGTAAATGGCTGACTGTAACAGGATGCCAAGTGATACTTCCTGGCAGTGTTTCACAGATAATGAGGTGACAGGAGGGGACAAAAGCATAGACTAAATCGATGTTGCAGTTGGTTTACCTTTGAGCATTATTTTATTTATTAAAAATGTCAAGTATTTCTATGGCTTTTTGGTGCCTATGCTATTTAATGAGATTGTTTCATGCATGTGTGTGAGTCCAAACCGCTGCAGACGCACTTCCCTCATAGTTATAAGATGTTTTTCTTCTTTTCTGCAGCCATCTCTTTAAAATAAAAAAAGGCTTTGAATGAAGTTAAATAAAACCAAACCTGGGGTGAATGCCTTTTCTCTTTCTTGTTTTCTGTCACGGTTTGTACACTTGCAAACTGCACTGCACTTTCAAATAAATGGAAATTTTTTAAAAAAGAAAAGAAGCCATCTAAAGAAGAAGCCAGTGTGAAAAAACGGCACTCCTTCAAACCGGCCCTGCAGCCATAGGTGAGTCCAACATTTGCCTCATTCCTCCTCCGTGCTACGTGTCAGTCAGTGGTCCAGTAATAGATGTGTTTATCAATTCAGCGGTGGAGGCAGAGAGGAATAAAGAGGGGAGCAGATGTTTGCAGCTGCAGACCAGATTACGGGGTGGAGTGGATGGTGGGGTGAGCATGCAGGAGTTCGTGTGCGTGGGGAGTTTGGAGAGGGTTACAGGGGGGTTAAAGCGGGCCCGGTGGTGGCAGGAGAGGTAGGGTGGGGAGTTATGACTTAAGGGAGCCTTTCCTCTGAAGTGTCTGCCAGCGTGCACCCCAGCAAACACAATCACAAGTCTCGTTGGTTCTGCTAGCTGAACTAATGAGGGCCTGCACGTTGAGGGCAGGGGCTTTGATGTTCTGGGTAGCTGGCTTCTTGTGTTTTCTCTCCCGCTCTCCTCTGCCTGTCCCACATCAAAAATGAAAGGGGAGTTGAGAAGCAGATGTTTCGAGGCATATATTTATACAGAGTACACTTTATTCACCCCCTTCGCCACACTCCATTTGTCCTTTGCTTGTGCATCTCTGCCGTATGTGCAGCAAGGATCTATCTCGCTATCTTCATATCCAACTAAACACACTAAATCGCCTTATTTATACATATAATCATGCTGTCAGTCAAAGTGGGTAACTTTTATCTCTCCTTACTTCCTCTCTCTCTGCCTGCCTCTCTTTAATTTCAGCCCAGTCTGGATGTCATTACTGCTGGGGGGGGGGGGCAGTCAATGTGTTGCTATGCATGTGTCTCTGTCTGCAATGATGAAGGGGAGAATGGGGAAAGGGGCGAAGTACGTAAGAGAAACAGAGCAAGAGAGAGAAAGCAATCCCAGGCCGTCCACCAACCTCTGTCTCACACATGGTTAGAAACAGTGACAGGAAATTCCCTTTTGCAGCAGCTCCAGGGTGAAATGATAAAGGAATGAAGAAATCCAAACCAGAAATCCAGGCCCTTATCATTCCATACCTCTTCGCTGTCTCCTTTTTTTTTCTTTTACTCCTTCCCTAAATACCAAAAAAGATCAAGTGCTCAATTCAGCCACTGGCGCTGTCATTCCTTAGGAGTCCAGGGATATTTACCAAAGTCCATGCAAACAGGACTTAATTGGCATTAAATCCTATGTGGCAAAAAAAAAAAAGCTTTTCTGAGCAGGCCAAGCATGGAGACAGTTTGGATTATCTAAGATATCGAGGAATGCTGCTATCATAAATCAAGTCAAGTGGCGACAGGAGCATTTTGCTAAATCTACAGTTCATTTGTGCGCAACAACATGCATGTTTTCGATTGAGCGTCGGGTGCCAGCGTTCCTACATGTCTTAGTACGTAAACCAACGCGTGCAAGCATTTATGTGCATGTGTTTATATTTGTGTAGTCTGTCTCCCAGGTAACAGGGTCCCCAAAGCACGTGGTTCAACAAGTCCCTTCCTTGGCTATGAACTCTGGACAGATGATCCCCTTAGATGCTCGCACAGCAAAGACTGGTATAATCACCCCCATTCTCTGCTCTCTTGATGCTTCTCTCCAGTAATAAAAGTCATACTTTAAGGAAACAATATCCTGCAGCCATAAAAAGTCCTTCTCTCAGCATGAAGTGGCCATAAAAAAGGCTCTCACCTCCCAAATCTGTAGTGCACAGAGCCTACCCCCCATTTACACAGCAACAGACGCGCACACATTTAAACACACACACACACACACCCTTCAGCGTCATTTCAGGACTAAAGTAGGTCCATCTCTCACTTTGACATGTACTACATGTGGGAAGAATCTAAAGAGTGCTCAGACTGATGAAATGGACAAAAGCAAGCACAAAATATCAAGAGCCCAGTCACAATTTCATAGGAAAGTGACACAAATCACAGTACAGTTATACCCAAGAGAGAGCATTTTTGCTCCCACACTAGTGATCCACAGTCATAAAAAACATAACCACTAGCAACCATTCTCATGAAGTGATTACTATTGTTACCATTATATAAATATATAAATCTGAATCATTAGTTGTACAAACTAGAGATTTGAGGGATCTGATTTGCTTCCAAATCGGATGTTGCTTCCAGTTTCCCATCTTGAGTTTTACAAGTGTACAAGCTTTGATGAGCATCTTAAAGTCCTGCATGTGAGAAAGCACTGTGTCAAATTCATTAGCCCTTCCAAAAAAAAATCGTCTGTTTCTTCTTCTTTGATCAGTAAAGAGAGATTGTGAGACAAGTTCCCAAATTAGTACTTTTCAGAGTCACACATGAGTATTATTCTGGTGCAAATGGAGAAAGAAAATTAAACTGTTCTCTATGCACACTGGATCACCATGCTGAACCACATGGCCACCATCAATCTGTCATTCACTGAAATGAAAAAAGACAGGCTCTAATACAATATTAATATTAATAATAATACATTTACAATTACAGACATACACATACACATTCAAATAAACTATTACTGTACAATTAGATGAGTCAGCTTGTAGACACTGAAGCTCCTCTGCTGTTGCGCTTTTTTTTTTTTTTGTGGGACTCAAACGATGAAGTATGGGCCATTTTCATGGCTGAAAGGCCAGGGTCTAAACAGACCATGGGAAGACAAATGACATGAGTCACCTCTTCAATCTCTGACTTGGCATTTTGAGAATAACAGCGTCTACAAAAAGAAAATAGATCCCAGATGATGGACTTAAAAAAAGGGGGGGGGGGGTAAACAGGATCTCTGGGAGAGTTGCACAAGGAGTAAAAACAAAAGCTCGAACAACAGGAGTGGGCGAAGGGACAGGCTCGCCATCTTGAGTCCTGGATAAGTAAAAGCTGCTCAAACTAAGGGGGGAAAAGACTGACGTCTACTTGCACACATTGACCCACTCTGTGTGGCGACACTCCTCGCACAGCACGTAACAACACCAGTGAAATCTGCAATTGCACCGCTCGCTGCGCGTCTGTTTCAGGATGTTGTGCCCACGGCCGCAGCACAGCGAGCTGCAGCTGTCTGTGCTGTAGCTAGTTTTGTTGCAGATGCGTCCATGTGTTCCCGGAGAGTCTATGGATGCGTCGTGCTCACAAAAGTCAGGAGACTTCTCAAAGTACACCAGCTCTCTGGACATAATTCGACGACGTCCTCCACTGAGACCCCCTTGGTTTCCGCTGGCGCCGTTTTCTGTCCGAGGGTTGAAAACCCCATTATTCTTGTTCTGAGAGTTGACAAAAATGGCTGTCAGGAACTTTTCTTTGAGTAAGGAGCCCACGAGCCGGAACTCTGGAGACACATGCCAGCAGGTCTTAAACTGACAGCTCCCTGATGTGCCATGACATTTGCATTTCCTTGTCATGTTGTCAGTCACTATCTGTGTAAAGAATAACACTATAAGCAAACTCCAACAACAACCAAAATGATAATGAGTGAGTGCTGAAGCTCAGAAGGACAACAGCTGAAAACCACATTATTCACCTGTCGTCCCACACGGTTGTTATGTATCCTCATGCGGGCGTGGATATCTCTTGGAGACCCCCGGGAGTCGAGCCAGTCCCTGGAAAAGCGATCCCCGAAACGGATGTCATGACTGCACCCCCCCCACTCCCAGGTGTCTTGGATAGAGATTAGCTCATCCGGTAAGGGCTTGAGAAGGGCCGAGGGGTGGGCTGAGCGCAGGTTAGTGGGCAGGCTGCCATGATGACCATTCAGCTCTGAGGGTAATGACCGTGTTAAGTCGATGCCTGCCCCACCCTTCTGAAGCGTCTGCAGCTGCAGCTGTGTGAGCTTCAGCCGGATCTTGTCATCATCCTGGCGACGCTTGGCCTCGCAGCCACACCCCCGCAACTTGCCCATGCTGCAAGCCGAGGCCACAGAGTGAGCCACGCCCGCCGCCAGCAGGGCCAGAGAGAAGGCACTCTCCCGAAAACCTAGGAGCAAGAGGAACACACTCAGAGAGGTTGAAACAATAAAGACTGCAGCTCTGAAAATGTCATTTACCTGTTTACAGTGCAATCTGTATTCTCATACCTATACTTTTCTACCATAAACCCCAGGGTCACATACTGACTATCATTAGCCTGCCTCAGACTCTCACCCCTGTTGAGGATGGAGTTGTGGTGGGGCAGCTTGCCAAAGCCCTCTAGTGAGGAGCAGTTCCAGCGCTGGTCCCGGAGTTGGTGCTGGCATTCATGGATGGCCACTTGGATCCCCTGCAGAGCAGATGCTGTCACATCAGGGTTCCTCACACACATCCGCATCTGACGTTTACTGAGGCCTGCCAGCCTGAGGCACACAGAGTTAGGGGTTAGCACTGGATCTCCTGCCACCTTCAGGCTGAGGATATCATTACACAGCACCCTGCAGGGAGAGTGGGAGAAAGAGTGGGAGAAAGAGTGGGGGAGTGAGATGGTGGGGAGGTGTCATCAGAGATGGTCAACAGTTCATTAGTCAAGCCCAGAGGAGTATGAGGCAATGGGAGAGTGTTCAGTGCACTTAAGAAAAATACAAACCCAATAAATAATTAAGACATGTGTGATATAATTTATTCTTTATGAGAAATACACCTACCAATAAATTACATCCAAAAGTATTTGCTGCACTGTTTCTGCTCCAGTGTCAGTTGGTTAAAGAAGGGAAAATGTAATTCTAAACAGATTATCCAGCTGAGAAATATCAAAAACAGATTTAATGGCCAAATGCATCTTATAAAGAAATAACGAGATTGAAAGTGAAATCATTTTGGAATTATTTTGACTCGTTTAAAGCTAAACCACTCAATTAACACTGATTGCACTTTTTTATTTAACTTTACACGAAACCAGACTTCGAAATACAATGACTAATAATTCGCTTTTTAGGTTTTTCTTTGGGTTTTTTTTTTAAATAGCTAAAATATTCATTTAAATAGTAAACTATGCAAAGAACTTCCCGCAACTCTGCCGAATCGCATGCAGCCACAGTCCGCAACTCTCCTGGCGCTCTCAAGTGCACTTACGTGATTGCAGGTGACATAAGTGCTGCTGCCAAAATCAGGAATTGGTCCCAACGGAGTTTGTTTGATAGCTCCATTTTGTTGAGCGTCTTTCGCGACGTGACATTAAAACACTGGTAGTAAGGGTCCGCGTCGAATAAGAAAATCGAAAGGACGATGTCTGCAGTATTATCGATGCACCGCCAAACGACCGAGGAGTGAAGACGGAGAACAGAGGAGGTCGGAGGAGAGAATAAAGTGGAGGAGGAGGGGGGGGGGGGGGGGGGGGGGGGGGAGGTGGTGCTTC